>NAJI01000011.1:0-133052 GCA_002179835.1 Calonectria leucothoes | reverse complement strand
ATCCACCACAATAGACCTATCCAGTACTTTAAGCTCATCCACTACTTCAACTTCATCCACCACAACAGACTTATCTACCACAACAAACCTATCCAATACTTTAACCTCATCCACCACTTTAACCTCATCAACCACAACAGACCTATCCAGCACCTCAAGTATATCCAGCCTTTCAGACATATCCAGCACTTCAACCTCATTTAGCACCTCAGACTTGTCCAGCACCTTAAGATCATCTACTACCGCAGATCTATCCAGCACTTCAGGCTCATTCAGCATTTCAAGTGCATCTAGTATATCAGACTTATCCACCGCTACAGACTCATCCACCACTACAGACTCATCCACCACTACAGACTCATCCACCACTACAGACTCATCCATCACTACAGACTCATCCACCACCTCAGACCTATCTAGCACTTTAACCTCATCCAGCATCTCAGAATTGTCCAGCGCCTCAGACTTGTCCAGCACCTCAGAATTGTCCATCACTTCAAGCTTGTCTACGAGTTTAACTAGCACCTTAAGCTTATCTCTTACATCTATTACAACAGGCTCATCCACAACCAGCTCATCTAGCCCCTTAAGCTTGTCTAGCACTTCAAATCTATCTCCTACATCTAGTACGACAAGCTTTTCTCGCACACCTGATTTAAAAACCTCATCTAGTACCATAAGCTTAAGGAGCTTATCCAGCACTCTAGACATGACTGGTCTATCCAGTACAATAAGCCCATCTACCACAAGCTCATCTAGTACTCCAAGTCCATCAAGCACACCCAATTCAATAAGTTCATTGAGCTTATCCAGAACTCTAGAAGAGACTGGTACATCTAGTACCATGAGCCTATTCACTCCTATAAATGAGTCAGGTGTCACAAATGGCCCAATTTCAACTGGTTCACCAATAGTTGATACTTCCCAAACTACCATTTCTGTAGGTACTAAGAATATGTATTTGTATGCCATTAGGCTAATTTTGTCGCACAGGGAACTGGTACAACAATGCCAATAAAGACACAGAGTAGTACTTCTTCATTCACGACGGGTCTATCTGCTGCAACGAATCTTCCGGTGATCAATGGATATACCTTTGGCGGCTGCCTTGGCTCTGAGAATGGCTACCCCGGCTTTAGGGAGATAGGCAGGGATCCTAAAATGACACCCGCGATGTGTATTTCCTTGGCTAAGAGAGGGGATTATGTGGGCATTCATGACCAGTATGTAGCTTTGACGCTTTTCTTGTAATCCCTTGTGAACTAATACTTGATGCAGGACTTGCTATGTGGGTGACTCTCTCGATGACACCAAGGTTGTTGGCACAGGGCAGTGCGACATCCGCTGCCCAGGTGATACTTCTTTCTTTTGCGGTGGGCTGTCTACTTCTGAGAATCAGAGATTCGTTCGAAAATTTCCTCTTAACCGCCGTGCTGTCCCTTCGACAATTCTTCTTACGATGTACATTCGAGATGCGGTACCTCAGCGACCCCCCGACGAAATCATTACTCACACAGTAACCACCACCGGAGAGATCATTTCTATAACATCGGTCATTACCTACACCACAGTTGCTATGGAACACCCTTACTCAACCATCATTACCGCATTTTGCACTACTCTTACGTACTCCCCTTGCCCGATTTGCCCCAACAAAGGTATCCCGCAAGTGGAAATGACAACAGTCGTTGTTCCATGTCACGAATGTAACAGTGAATTGGGAATCACTCTCACTGTTCCTATCGGCGCGCTCGCTCAAACAACGCATAATCATGATGATCCTCCAGAGATGTCTAGGGCACCGCAAGTTAATCCCGTTGAGTATCCGACTGGAGATTTCTTAGCCGCCATGGTACCGTCCATTGGCCCTATTTCCTCTGAAGGGGGAGTTAGAAAAGAATCATCGTCTTCCATTGCCGAGGCCACAAATCTCCCCATCCCTGGTGTTCAGGGCAACAGCGTTGATCACAAGGATGATTTTAATGGTGAGAAGTCAATGGACTCGGCTATGCTGTCATTTGTTAGCACGACTTCCATTGCCGTGGCCTCAAATCCCCCCACCACTAATATTGAGGGCAATCGCGTTGGCCACAAGGATGATTTTGATGCTGACAAGTCAGTGAGCTCGGATGTGTCGTCATTTGTTAGCACGCCTTCCAAATCCAGTGGAGAGATTCCTAGTGTGGGAGGCGGACACAATTCTAACTATGAGACGGATGGGAAGTCTGTTGGCTCAGAGGGCAGTAGTGCGTCACGTCATGCTCGACCATGGTCAAACCCCATCCAACCCACTCATCACACCCATCACACTGTTACTGCGACACCTGAAATCGCCAGTGGATCCCCAAGGCGATATTACGGAGGCATCATATCTATAATTGTCCTTATTGTGGCAACTTTCGTCTTGGGCTTTTAAACAATGGTTTTGGTGAAATTCTTTTTTTCTACGCTGCGACGAGCGCCATAGACTAGTGAGAAAGAACCATCCAGCGATCTCACAATCAGTTCACTGCTCTTTCGGATGGAAGGTTACCAAACGGCCTCTCCAAAAGAATTCAAATTAGAGTTCATTTTCAAAGAGTATTTTGATGCTCATTGGTATCTCATCAAAATCTTCACAAATGCAGAAAGCATACAGACTGCCTAGACCGCGAAACATTATGAGCAGAATGCCGTCACATTGTGTGATGTAATATGAAAAGATTACTATAGTTGCAGATACATGGAGACTTTTGTTTGGTCAACTGAATAATCTATCTGTATTTTATCGCTTTTTTTGTGGCCAAACAGCTGCTCCGATCGGCTGAGAGAAGCTTTCTTAGATGTGGAGCTATCCAAAGCTAGCTATCGCGGCTATTGCACGCGAGTGGTGATGGCAGTCATGCTGGGCTGGGGCTACAATAGCTAGATGTTTTGGCCACATCATTTTTCTCCTCTTCTATGATGCTTTAGGGCACAAGTGCTAGGTTGGCTTACTAAGGGCATTGGGTCTGTGTAGTCAAGGTTCGTAAACCCCAAGTGGCCCAGCTGCTAGGTCGGGCTACTTAGACTCGGTTGTTGGGGTGAAATGTGAAACCAAATAGATTTAAATGAACAACAAACAAAATTTAAGTCGAACGTTCCAATCAGAGAATTATGGATTGCGGGAGGGCTAATTCATACTTAAAGAGATATTTCACTGGAATGCTGTGTCTTGTGTCTAGTCTAATTAGGTAAAACTCATACTGCGACAGCAGGGATATCGACTCAGCCTCAAGTCGCCGAAGTAAGCGGGTATTTCCTCATGGAGTTGTTGGTATAGTACCCCTCGCTTGTCTCACTCGCAGTCTTGGGTCATACAAATCCTTGTTGTCAATTGCCCCTTTTTGTCTTGAGATCTGGTCCAGTTCACCGCTTTGACCATGTTCTTCGCTATTTAACTGTAATGACATCTCTCCTTGGGTTGTGCCTGCGAATGCCATCATCTAGTGCTTAGTCATGATTTGTGCTCCATATCTCGCAACAGTGCTGTTGCTTGCAATTTATTCAATTGCGACCTCTGCTCAACCATGTGACTTTTGTGTAAGTCTTTTCTCTTAGTCAGAAGAGGTTTATCACTGATTCCACGAGTGTCATACCTTATCTATTGATTCTATACTTCAAGGGAAAGTATTCTTTCCGTTAGATCCTGAATATGGCATCAGTATGTCAAGTTACCACTCGGCCAACGCAGCGCTGGAGCCTTGGTGCATTGTGATGCCTATAAATACCGCGGATGTTTCCAGAATTGCAAAGATCATTGCCGATCAAAATTGCTCATTCGGTATTCGGAGTGGAGCACATTCAACATGGGCTGGCTCTAACAGCATCAATGATGGAGTAACAATTGATTTCGGTATCACCTGTCTCAGACTCCTGTTTCTTATTTCTTCCCTAATATTGATTTTTCTAGGACACATGAATACAACCAAGTATGATTTGACAACGAAAATTGCATCCACAGAGCCTGGAGCCATTTGGGGCAATGTGTATGGTGCTTTAGATCCATATGGCGTCACTGTTGTTGGTGCACGGGCATCGGTGGTTGGAGTTGGCGGCTTCGTAACAGGTGGCGGCGTAAGTTTTTCTCGATTTGTAGAGTGGCATATTTAGCACCAGCTAACTATTCGGACTTTTTAAAGTACTCCTATTATGCCAGTTCTCGTGGTTTAGCCTGCGATACAGTGGCTAACTTTGAAGTCGTTTTGGCCAATGGTGAAATCGTCAATGCCAATGAAACCCATAATCCTGATCTATGGAGGGCGATCAAAGGTGGTTCCGGTAATTTTGGATTTGTTACCAGGATCGACCAATGTACGTTCCATCCATGCACTTTATATAACCAAGTGTCGCCTGCAGTAGATTAATGCTGATTCTGGCCGTTAAGATGCTGTGCAGTCTAATCGCATCTGGAGTGGGTATGTCGAATATGATATGGATGACCGCTATGACATTTTTGCGGCATATACCGATTTCATTAACGGAATGGACACACATCCCGGATCACAGGTTAGCATGGAAGTTAACTATCATGGAAAGGAGCGCGGTCTCTTCGCGCGCTTTTCCGAAGTTGACGCACCAAAAACGACTTCGGCTTTTGGAAGCCTCTTATCATTTGAACCAGAATGGCTGAGCTCGGCTATATGCAATATATCCACACTGGTGGAAGAAATTAGCGGTCCCAAACCTCCTCTTCATATCTGGTAGGTTACTTTTACTGCTGGCCTCAATTTTGCTAATGATGCATTAGTACTACCTGGTCAACCGGGACGGTTGCAAATGACATTCGAATCATGCAGTTCATTACCGACAAGCAAGGAGAATACGTCATAAGAATGGATATGGCAGCACCAGGCTCAGTCTTTAGTCTTTTTGCCCAATATCACCCGGTGACCAGCTCCTTCGCAGCTAATGCGCGAGGTGGTGGTGGTAACGTGCTTGGTCTTGATGAAGTCGTTGCCGATGGACCTGCAATAATATGGCTCCTCGGAATTACAGCAGATTCATTTGAGAACCAGGAAAAGATTGGTCCTTTACTTTTGGAGTTTAAGGACGAGATTAACAAGTACGCTACCAGGCTGGGCCTTAATAAGAACTGGGAATATCTGAACTACGCTCTTGGAGACCAAGACCCGCTAAAAAGCTACGGACCAGAGTCTATACGTTTCATGAAAGCTACAGCGCAAAAGTATGATCCTAATGGAGTTTTTCAGAAGTTGCGATCCTCTGGATTTAAACTACCCGGTGCACCACAGACTTGGAAGGGGTTTGGTCTTTATGACAGCCAAATTGAGTTGTAGTAGAGATGGCTTAAATAATTGTGAACTGAACTTATTAATTATAAATCAGACTTGTCAATTATAAATAAAAGCACATTTGACTTCCGATATTTAAAAATCTACCCTTGCTTACCCATTTTCCTTTCTTAACTAATATTATGTGTGTTGGGTTCTAGTTAGATTCTGTACACTCGCTGCCTTGTAACTCCGACAGCGGACATATGAAGCTGTTCGCCGACCCGATTACGTGCTGGTGAGTGAGATATGAAAGGGTTCGAGGGCCATGATGTTTTCCTGCAATCTTGGCGCCCATGGCCGTGCCTGCGACGGCTGTTACCGCCAAAAGCTGCGCTGCAGGCGGGATAAGAATGAGCAGAGCTGTCGGCGCAGCCAGCGGGCCAGAGTGCGGTGCGCGTCAAACCCGGCGAGTTCCTGCCTTTGAAGTACTCTGCCGGGAGCCAATGATGCTGTACAGCGATAGCCGAAGCAGCCTCTGGGAAACTAGACTTTATGGTGCCAGCTCCGAGCACTTTAGCCACTGGTCGTCAAGTTCGTGACACATCTCGCCAAACCCTCTCCTCCCCATCTGGAATGCAGCATATCGGAACCTTCTTCATAGCTCGATGTTGATCATAGCTTTGATATCTATGTTCTGCTAGTCTAAACGCCATCTTACATTCCTCGCCAACCTACCAAGAATCTCTGGCATCCGGGGTTTATCGGGACAACCTCTCATCTCATCCTAATAACCACTCTAAGGGCGCCTATGAATACACACCCCAACCTATTACATCCTCATCTATACTCTCGCATACTCAAGATGGCAGCAGTTTGAACACAAAAGAGCCTCAGAAAGGCGCCGTGGGCGGCGAAATGACATAGTGGATCTCCAAGCTGTCTCAACTAAGCATGGAGCTGCACCAGCACATGCATTCAATCCCCGTCATAGGTGCGTGGCAGAAACTATGGACAAGCTCATCAGACGAGAGCCCCGAGGCCGACAAGCTGAAGAACGACAAAGGCGTGGTCATCGGTCGCACCTTTGCGCTGTCACAGTACTGCAGAGAAACTTTGAATCATGGCTTCCCGCGGTTCAGGACATGTGCATCTGCAAAATTAATAAGCGCAACCAATGCGACATTCTCTAGCTTACGCGGCAGATGGACTTTATCAGCAGACCAAGGCCGGGCTTGTCTCTCTGGTCCGATTGCCGGAATGGGGTATATCAAAAACTACAATGTAACCAACCAACCCTTGAATGATTGTCACAAAGGCACTTCTCCACCGTGGCCACGGTGTAATGTTACCCCAGGTAACAGAAGCATAAAATCTAAAAAAGAATCCTGAATAACCCGAGTATTTTTTTTGTTACATAAATAATTTGATTTCGATATTATGTTTATTTATGAGCAGAAATGTAAACATGTACCGAATCGTTTCTTTGCAGGGAACCATTCAAGGGTTGCATTGTATTCAGCCAGCCCCCCTTCTTTACCGTTGCCAGTTGGCACTTCGCCCCCACCATTGGTGGGTATTCTAGTCCCCTCAGGCTGCATGCTTGGTCGTGCTGATCAATCTTCAGGACCCATTGGCTCGCCTGCGGTCCCTCACCGCTTACTCTGTCATTTGTCAGGGCATCTCCACAGCCGGGTATTTCTTCCTGCCAGCCCCGGTTCAGTGGAGCGAACCCACAGCAGAGGACGACATTGATAAGTCGGCAATGTCGCATTTGACCGAATGGGTTTTTTTTTAGGGCTAGAGTTCATGACTCGTCAAGTGAGCGCACAATTGAATAAAGTGTGGTTGCACTGCCGGGCTAGTTTCTGAATAGGCGGGGAGGTGGGTGGAGCACCGGACATCGATCGGCTTCTCGAGAACATGATGGGGAAGTTTTACATAGGTCTTCTTCGTTCATAGAAATGGTGTAGGGTCAATTTTGAGAAATGATGCTTTCGATTTCCATTCGTCTTATTCGGAGGTAGAGTGGGTGTGTTGCCCCAGGTCAAACTGTTGTTTCCACAACCGTAGGAGACTGCCAGTTGAATTTGGTATTCTTGGACGGAAATGATCTCGAGATATTGTCTGGACTCGTGTACAATCGTAGCTGATGGCGTTTGCGCCATGGACTGCCAGGTCGATCTTATGCTTGGTCTTTAATGGACAACAAATCACGAATGCGACAGTCTCACGGTTGACGTAAAATTCAAATCATGATTCTTTGCAATGCTGACCATGGCGATGTGTTCAATTCAATTGGTTTTCCTTCCAAGCCGATGCAAGATTTTCTATTGCTTTTTTGCTAGATCCGCATGGCTTGCTCAATACCATTTCGATTTTGTACATTGCAGGTTATCGATGGCGTATTTGGATCCCAACTTTAGCCTGTTATCATGTTGATAGTAGTCGGTCGGGCCTATTGATATATAACTGGGTCTTCTGTATATATTCAAATACGCGCAGAAACTTGCTTTATAGGAATAGATCCTTTTTCATTGCACTTGCACTAGCCTGTGCAGGCCCGCCATACTCAAAGAGTTACGAAACAAGTCATGACATGGTCATTTGGGAACCCGATAACCCATGTTGTATCTGGTTCTTGTCGCTACAGCCTGATACGCTATGCCGCAAGTAGCGGCACGTTTCCAGTCTGAGAAAATATGCAGCCTACGATAAGAAGCATGGAGTGGTTGGTGGAACATCACGGGCGGCATTATCGATGGAGCCTGATTCGACGTGGCAACAATTCCCCTGTTCGAAGCCAGAGTGAGACCTCAGGGGACAGGACAGCTGTCTTCCTGACACATGCATCGAGGGAGCTCTGTTCCCTCCTCCTTAAGCCCGGCAGCGCCACCAAACCACTGTGGCGGAGGCGCGTTTCCAGACTTTGATTAGCCCGAGCGCCACGAAGTTGGCTGCCGCCTCGATTCAGAACAACACCTCATGAGAGGGCCAATTTTTTTTTAATTTTTTTTGGAATGAATTGGGAAATTTGCGACAAGGGGGTGCACATTCCACATTGCTTTTTTCCTGCTGTGCATTGACATAACGTGCGCTGTGCGTTGCCTTTGTTGGCCAGGGCAGGAAGGGTTAAAAAATATTTGGATCTGCAATCAGGACGGACAATCTGCTGCGAAGTGCGTTTGATAAGCGACGGCATTGGCACGTGCCGGTAGTCTGCCGCGGATCAGTAGTGCATGTGTGTGTGTGTGTGTGTGTGTGTGTGTGTGTGTGTGTGTGACTTTTAGCTACCAAAGCATAGATGGCTTCCCGGGGACAAGAGGGCTTCACATGCACATGGCTGCGTTATTCCCTTTCGTCTATCCGCAGAGAGGCGCCGGCGGCATTGCGCCCTCTTTCAGAGTTTTCGGTGCCATTTTCATCCATCTCTGCGCTCTCCCTGGCTTGAATGGCGCATCCACATTTTCACCACCCCCGTGTGTTGGTCTCCACAATTGTGCTCAATAGTTTCCGCGTAGCTTCGCGTTGCTCCAATGAGGGAGCGACATGTGAGAGAGGCAAGAAGAGGCAGACGCGGCGAATTCAGGGGCAGCAAAAAAACCCATCCTCCATACGTGACATGCAGAAGAAGAGGCCAACCCGAGACCGAGAGGTTGACGCTGGGGCACCGCCCGGCCCAGCGACAGAAATAAAAAAAAATAAAAAAAAAGGATCAGTGACAGAAAAAAAGGACCGGTGCCATCACAATTTGTGTGCCCATCACCGGTACTTTTTTCCGTCACCCACGGGCCAGAGCACGTCGTGTCTTGTCACAAAACGGCCACCCGACGGTGGCTGCATAATGGGCCAGAGTCTCGACCAGTCGCTTTGCGACGTCGGGTCCAGAAAGCCGGCCACTGGATGAGAAGCATTTCACATGGCAAAGAAAAAAAAGTGACAAGTCGCAACTGCACAAGCTTGGGCACACGGCCGCGTCCCTGACTCTCTCCCTCTCGCCTCGTCTCCCTCTCCCGCCGGGGAAAATGCCAAACGCAATACAATCGACACGGCTGCAAGGAGATTTTCTATCTTGGCCAGACCCAGTCTTCCGCCCTGGCTCGTGCACGTGCATTTCGCGGAGCGGTGGCGCCCTTTTTGTACAGGTGGTCTGAAGCTTACCCTGGGGGGACCTATTCTTAGGGGCCCAACAGATTTTGGACGTGGTAAATCTTGATCCAGGATGCATTTCAAGGGTCTCGACCCTGCAGGCAGCTAGGGCCGTAAGAGAAAAACCCCCCTGGTGCCCCTAAACGAATATTGGGATTAGTGTATCTCAACTCAATTTCGCTCAACAATGTTGGTCCCGGCAAGACCCCCCTGGTTCCTGTCGCACTTCTTACGTCAGGTTTCATTTCCTCTGAAATATTCCTGTCTTGAATCTCTGCCTTGGCCACATCCCGCGCGTAGCTCTTGGTTTCCTTAAAGCCCTACACTGATCCCGTAGTGGCTTTTTGTGACGACGAGCAGGGTCCGGCTTCCCGTTGCGTACCCCCCCTCGAGATACCAGCAAGCTGTTGTCTTCTTGATGACCAGCTTCGTCCACAACTGGCACCCCGTTGAGTTGAATCCGTCCACCCTCATCCGGTGAAGTCAATTCAATATGGCCGACACTCAGGTGGGCTCCATCCTCTCCTCGCCCGTGCCTTGCTTGCATCTGTAGCTAATCCGAAAATAGAAGAAGAGCATGGCCTACACCACGCAGCAAATGCGTGATGGCCTGGCCGAGGGCAAGTTCCTCGTCGCCATTCGAGGCCAGGCAAGTGCGAAATCTTCCCCCGCGAAGTCGGCCTCCTCCTAACATTTTTGCCCAGGTCTACGATTTGAAGGGTTTTGAAAAGGTCCACCCTGGTGGAGCATCCCGAATCCGCTTGTCTGCCGGGAGAGATGCCACCATCGTTTTCGAGACAAGTCACGAAAAGACGGCCCTCAAGGTTCTACGGTAAATTTTACCCCGTCCTTTGTTTGTGAAGCATCAATCTTCTAACATGGAACCGTTTCAGAAAGTACCATGTGGGCTACCTGGTGGATAACCAGTTCCCCCTGTTCAACCCTCCTAATGAGTTTGCCCAGACGTTGAGGAAGGTAAGTCATGTCGGCAAATATAGACATGAAATTCGGACCTTGTGGCTGACCTCTTCACAAGCGTGTGAAAGACTACTTCAAGACTACTGGCCAGGATCCCAAGTACTCTCACGACATGCTCTTCAACTATGTCGTTCCCATCGTCGGTATCCTCTACTGCTACTGGTTGATGTACTGGGACCAGTCTACGCGTGCCAGCTGGTTGAAGACAGCCCTCGTCATGGTGGCTTGGGCGTGGTCCTACTTTGGCTTTTCCGTCACCTGGGTGCATGACGCCTCTCACTCTGCCTTCACCCACAACCCCGTGGTATGGGATGCCATGGCTGCCACCTACAACTTTGTCATGGGCCATTCTGATATCCACTGGTTCTACAAGCACGGTGAGTCAGCATCAGCAAGGCCGTCACGAGTGCCAACGGGCTAACTAGACCACCTGCAGTTCTTGGCCACCATCCCTACACCAACATTGTGGGAGTGGACCCTGATATTTCCGTTGACCCCTTCTCCATCATCCGTTTCTTGCCGCACCAAAGATGGCACTTCTTGTATGAGTTCCAGCTTGCCTACGGACCAATTCTCTACGGAGCCTTGACCCAATTCCTCAAGTATCAAGATATCAGATCTTACCTGGACAAGAGCCTTGACAAGATTCCCATGAACCCCATGTCGACCACCGAGAATTCTCTCTTCTGGGGAGGCAAGGTTAGTGATTTCCTAGTATTTTGATCCAGCGGGTTGAATCTAACATTCGAATAACCAGGCATTCTTCTACTTTTACCGACTCGCTCTCCCAATCATGTTCTCGCCAAGCAGCGCCCAGCGTGTTCTGGCAACCTTCTTCATTTCCGAAATGATGCTGTCCTACATGGCTGGCTTCGTTTTCGAGGCCAACCACGTGGTTGACGACATCCACTGGGAAACTCCCGTCAAGGGCGAGGACTTTATGAACATCGACTGGACCCAGCTGCAGGTCGAGACGGCTCAGGACTACGGCCATGGAAACTGGCTCACCACATTCCTCACCGGGTCTCTGAACTACCAGGTGACTCACCACATTTTCCCACAAGTAAGTATCCGAGAGAAAAATCAAACCACCTTCGTCTCTCGAGATTTGGCTGACCAAAACCTCCAGATTCACCAAAAGTACTACCCAGACATTGCACCCATCGTGCAGGCAACGTGCAAGGAGTACGGCTTAAGATACAAGGTCCGCCCAGGATTCTTGGACGCCTTTGGCGATCACCTGGCCCTGCTCAGGAAGTTTGCGTCGCCCAAGACGGCGAATATTTAATGACTTTTTTCTAATGCTTCTAAAAGTTCGTCGTCATGGTCGGCCAATAGTAACGGCTCATGTAAATAGAGCACATAGGGATTGGGGGAAAAGTGCGAAGGCTAGAGATGGTGTAAAAAAATAGATTCATTATTTCTGCGGTCAACTTGAACTGTTCCTAAGATTCCAAAGCTCGTCAGGTTTTGTAACCCACTTTGTGCCAAAACTTGACATCTGTGATTGATAGCATCCTGGTCGTAGATTCGCGCAACGCCCGAGTCTATCATCGTGTTGTATGTAATCTTGGATGCTCCTTGGTTTACTGGAAATACATGTATCTGGTTGCCTGGATGGGCATTTCACTAATCTATCAGAACACCCAAGGAGTGCGTAATGATAGAATAACATCGGATCCAAACATGCGTTACCCGCTTTACTAGCCACAGATATGCCAGGTTATCATATGCCTGGTTGGAGTACGTTGGGAGAATGGAATTCCCCTCCCGTTGAGGAAAATGTTCCAAAGTCGCGAAGCGTAGGGAAATATGCAGTACAAAGGGCGTAAATAATGAATTGCGATAGTTCCGGCGACGCCCTTGAAAACCAACCAATAGAGCGGATTTCCTAAATCCACCATAGTTTGAAAACCAATCCCAAAGTCAACCGTGAAACCAATCGCATCAGCTCGTGATAAAAATGAGTCAACCAGGGACCTCTAAGTCACAATGCTAGCAACAACACCAATGGTCGCCCCAGCACCGCTCGCGCCGGTTTCTCCATTTGCCATCGCGTTTTCATACTGATAAACAACCATTGCAGAGAAGAATGCCATCAGAGTCGCATGGTACCCAATCTCAGGCGAGTTCCCGCTGCCCAAAAACTGGAACGCTCCAATCTTGCTCATGGACCACCCCTTTTCCTCGCCAAAGATTGCAATGACCTCCTTCCCATTCATAGAAAACCCCGTGTTTGAACGCCCAAAACCTCCACCATGCAAGTGCCCTGCATATTCAAAGCTCGACTGCTGGGGCAGGGTGGTGCTCGATCGGGGAGGGAGCGGCGGTGCCCAGCCGTCGGTCCATGATCTGTAACCACCTGCGCCATCATATCTCTGATTATGAGGTGCTGGCGGCGAATTTTGGTATGAAGGTGGCATGTACGAGCCAGGTGCTGCAGTGGGCGCCACCCTCAAGAGCTTGAAGCCAGTACCGGAACCTCCGAGAGCCTTGATCTCGGGGCCGGCTGATCGGCGCCACTCAAAGGCTTCGTTCTGCTGGCCGTGGCCGTTTCCAACTCCTACGGCGAATGCAAACCGTACTTCCTTGTCCGGATGGTCGCTGATCAGCGTTGCTTTGCATGGTGCCAGGCCGTAAGCGGGAACTCCGGGTAGATGGATCGTGAAGCGTTTTCCTTCTCTCTCGGCGACACATATCGCGTCACTCTTGCAATTTTCCCCCGGGAAAAGAATGATTGGACCACCCCAGCCCTTGGGCATGCACAAATTATACAAAGGTCGTCCTCCTTTCTCTTGGGAGACGCCAAAGACCATTGCCGTTGGGTGCTTCAGCCATCTCAAATAAGCGGTATGAGGGAATCCAATTCTCGCCACATGGTCGGGGACTTGGAGGGGTCCTTGAGGTATCGATACTTCATTTCCCATCCTGGTCTAGTTAGTCAATGACTCTGTTGTTTGTGGTATTGCATTTTGAGATGCTCGCAAGAGCTGGGTTGTGCGATTAATAAATGATTTTGCCATTTACGCAAAACCATGGGGTTTAGATTTCCGAGCACTGCCGCTTTATATTATAAGCCATGTATTTTCAGTTTACGGAGCGACCACTAGAGTCAACCCAGACTGCCTTGGCCACAAGCACTGACCCCTGCAATGTTCGGCTACTCGGCACCGTTCATTTCCATGAGCCACAAGGATTGGCGCTCCTTCCACCCCGCTCATGTAAAATTCTTGGATCGTATCTAAGTACCGGTTGCAAATACTCATCACTTATTATTGAGTTGAAATATTTCCAACATCAGCCATTCTTCAAGGCGAATTAACTAGCAGTGAATCGAGCTAACATAAGGTATATGAATTGATTTAAGGTTTGCATCGCCAACGGCGCCAAGAACATCTGGGAGTTTTGTGTCCGCGACAAGTTCGTCGAAGGACATCTTCTCCCATTTATCACAAGTTTTGCATCACATATATCCCCCTGGGGGTTGGGTGTTTCCTTGATCTCAATCATAAGGCGAGACAGCAAAACCGCCAAAGGAACAAACCTGCTTTACCGTGAAATTATAAAGCCAATTACAGTAATTTTGGTAAATTGAGATCGGCGCATAGTATGATTGGGCTCCATTGCTTGTCATGTTGTCTGCATGAACTGTTAAGCAACTGAGACGAACGCAGCTCGCATGCTCGTTTTCTCACTGTTACGAACTCGCGTTCGTCTGAATGCCAGTATTAAATAAACTTTAAATCACGACACATGCCCCAGTTAATTTCCAACAGGCCAACCAGACACCCAAACCGCCTTTGCTCAGCCTACCCTCGCACCGACCCCTTGTAAATATTCCTGTGGCGATATTGAAGACTGTCCTTGGCAAGGCACACTGCAAAGCCCGTGTTCCGCCGATTCGTAGTCGCGAGTAGCTAATCTACAAATAAATCAAGTTGACAGTATCTTTGCTGCTTGCGGTCACCAAAAGCAACTAATGTGACAACTCTAGAATTATTCTGAGTGGCTTTGCTCAGAAGGAAAAGACCAATTCTAAGAGCCTGCTTGAGTTGGAAGCGCGTCCATGCTGTCGAAAATGAGTGGTGAGTACGAAAATCAAGACGTCTTGCATCTCATCATACGTTCAAGATCTGAGCACCACCAGGCAGGGCAAAAGAGTCAAGCAAGACGCTATTTCTTATAGTTGCAGATTTCTGGCGAGGCCAAACCCGCGCACTTTTCAGCTGGGTGCAAGTCACAGATAAATGGCCAAGCAAGTTAGATTTTGACTCACTGCTCTCCGATTCGTCAAACCTTGTCTAATTGTGAGTATTCTTACTTTCAATTGCGTCCAGTAGCCGATCAAGCCAAAAGAGCATGAGCCAATAACTGTGGTGCTTGCTTGTGATGCACATGAGTGAAAAAAAAACACGGGACATGACTTTCTTGTACCATCTTAATGCGTATACGTTTTCTTGCTTGACTCTACTGTCATCAAAATTCCGATAGTCGCGAACGAGGCCATTCTCGCTACATGCTAGTGCTACCATCCATTACCCTCACAGTCGCGACCACTCAGTCAATATGGTTTTCATCACAGAATGGCCATATCACGCCTAGGTAATGTGCCCTCAATTTTGTAGCGCTCAGGGTCTACAAATAACCCTAAAATCCAACGTCGGCGTTTGAAGAAGCTTTCATGGGGTTCAGAGGAATGAAGTTTGGGGTCAACTTGTATTGTAAATCCTCGCCTTAGCGAAACGCGAAAAAATGCTGTGATATTGAAATCATGCTGGCGCTGAAAGTTCAACCCTCTCAAATACTTGAGTAGCGGGATGCCTTGCGAGCAGAGATATTCAAGGTAATCTCATTCAACATACTGATTTCTGTTGTAAAGATTCCATACCAAAAGCTGGCGAATAGGATATAGCTCTGGAAATCTTGAGTTTCTTACTATCCCTTGCATCACGTGCTGCGTCGAAGCTGTCAGAGCTTTTGTGGCGCTTTGAAGGATTTTAGAGCGTTCATCATAAACGTACTGTAGTATTGCGTAGAAATTGACCAGATCTCTAGCAGTTTCCGTGTCGTAGCGCCAGAAGCATAATTACTGTAGCCTTGGCTCGTTGTTGCGCACGTCGCCCATCGTGTAATCAAGTATTGCATGCTCGGAACGGAAGGAAGCTGAAGAGTAAGTCTCAACCTAAAATATTGCTTTATACAGCCTATGCTTCTCAATTGCCAATAATTCTCGTAAAGGACATGTCGCAGACGGCATTTTCCATCTTGTATAACGGTAAATCCATTCTCCGAAGTCTACATGCTGTTTGATCCAAGCTTCTGGAGTGGAATCAGCGATTATTTTATCTGAATCCGCAATGAGACCACATAACTCACAAAGAAAACTCGGCGAATCAGACCATTGGCGAGAGTTATCCATTTCTGCCCGGTGTACTATCTACTTGCTGTTTGTGTTGGCTGGTTATATGGAGGAATACTGTACCATGCAGAGTTTTATCGAAGGTGTCGGAGTTTGACACTGAGGAGTGAGGTCGAAATAATGCCTCCGCAGCCCAATTTGACCACTAGTTTCCTTTTGCAGTGTCCCAGGACATGGTTCTGGTAAGCCAAATAACAGGACATGGCTACTCGGTCAGCCGATATATAAGCCTTGATTTGCTGAGGAGATTCATAATAAATTAACATCATAAGATATAGGTCAGGGGGGGGGCCTTCTAAGAGCGATGCGTGGGGAAAGCCAATGTTGGCGAGGAACAATGGCTTTGAGAGTCATGATAAAACCAATGTAGCTTGATTTATTGATGCACTTGGGAGTTTTTAGCAAGAGCGCAATTCAAAAAGAAGAGCAGCAAAAAAAGGTAGGAACGGCTCACAAGTCGGTGAATGGGGATTTCTTCCTAATGTTCAGTCTTGACCTGGACGGTCGTCTAAAAATAGATCAACAAAACTCAATCGCTGGTTAAAATTCTATGACAGCCTGTTGGCTCAGGCAGGTCTGAGGGTTCATACTGCGGGCCTTTCTTCATAGAAGCACTCTTGGAACAACTCAAATGAGCTTGCAAGAAATACAAAACTTCAATCCATACCATCCCTGGCCATTCAAACCGGGCACCACAACCAAACGTAAATGCATGGACTGAGCGATTTACACGTTTCGCCCTGCATCTCATTTCCATTCCGTAAACCGGAGAACTTCTTCACCCTTGCTTTCTCCATACTGCTCCAGACTGGTGTGCATCTATTGTGTGATGGTGGGTCCGGGTCCACACAACGGGTGCTAAAAGTGAGGTTTCTCGCCGAATTCCCGCCCTGACATAATCGGGCATTTTATAAATTCACCGGAACCCAACCCGACTTTTTACTTATACATGTGGGTTTAATCCCGCGGTTCCTAGATCATGCTGGGGGTTTTCTCCGTGGCTGCGCTGATCCCTCGACACCCCGGCCCGTCCCGTGAATGCATACATTCTGCATCCAGCTCACAGCTGGTGTCGCTGATCTTGATGATCACGGTGATTAAACTTGCTGCAAGATCTCCTACCTTTTCACGCAACAGAGCCTAGAGGGGAATTTTGGATAACCTTCATAATCCACAACGCGGCCTGCAAACTTAATGCATGGCCGTATAGGATAAGCGGCAGAGGTTTGAGTTGTCACCCTGTACACCGAGCTAAATCTGTGCACGGGACCAGCACAGCTCGGTCTCGCATCTTAAATGGAAGGCGAATTGAACACGACTTTGAAGTATGCAGACTGAGGTCGTATTTTGCCCTAGCTCGCATCGTTTCCATCTTTTCGGCAATATCGAAAACCAGAAGATGCAAGGGGCAGCATCGTCGTCCGCTTAGTAATAGGCGATACCTTGGTGGGCATGCTCAGGGCTAGAGACTCCGTTGGCCGTGATTGGTACAATTAGACAATCAATAGTTCCGGCTCGGGGCTTCGCAGTATTCCAAGCAACATTTTAGGCTTCCGATTAATAAAAAAAGATCCAACAAGGAGACATGTGACAAATATTTGAATGCAACTATATAAACTAGCCATCATCCTGATGAAAAACCCGTCTTCTTCTCTACACGCTCCAAGCTTCGGGTTTATTCACACTCGTCATTTATCTCTCAAGTCCCAATTTGAACCTCTATTCTTTTAAATCAACTGCAATGAAGTTGTTCTTGTTGTCCGCACTCTTGTCCGTGTTGCCACTCGCCACCGCAGGCCCAATCAACCATGCCCATGTCACGAAAAGAGCCACCTGCGCGAATCCTATTGTTAGGAAGGAATGGTAAATAAAGGTTTTGGATCTAGTCTGAGTGGATTATCTAACATCCAAAACAGGCGCTCACTCTCCCAGACTGAGCAAACGTCGTATCTTGACGCCGTCAAATGCTTGTTCAACAAGGCACCATTGAGCTCCCAGGAGGATCTTCCGAACATTACAAGCAGATTCGAAGATTTCCTTGGAGATCACCTGCTTCAGACAGACGCTAGACACTTTGTTGTAAGACAGCTATCCCATGAACCGCCAGTACACACCCTAAACTTGCTTAGGGATACTTTTATCCGTGGCATCGTATCATGATGTGGAATTATGAACAAGAGATCAGAGAGTGCGGGTTTGAAGGGGGACAGCCTTATTGGGATTGGTCCCTTGATGCAAATTCCACAGAGGATATGATGAACTCGAAAATCTGGGATCCGGTGTACGGCTTTGGCGGCAACGGTGAGTACGTTCCTGGAACACTGGAGGACCCAGAGCCAGGCATTGCAGTGACTGGAAATGGTATACCCTTCAACGTCAGCGACCGAAGTGGTGGTGGCTGTATTCCCGATGGGCCCTTTGCCAACATGACGACTCACCTGGGACCTGGCTATGATCTGTCCTCCAATGAGCGATGCGTCAGACGAGACTTTGTACCCTCACTATTTATGCAATCTGCAAACACCGATAGTGTGGCGCGAGGCATGGCCCACCCTGACTTTGGATCGTTTAGCCAGCAAACTGAGACGAACTTGCACATTGCTGGGCATTCTGGCATCGGAGGAATCTACGGCGCTGTCACGGATGTCTACACTAGTCGTAAGCTGGCTCGCTCCTTACCCTATAATCCCAGAACACAACTAATCTCGCCTAGCCGCCGATCCGATTTTCTTCCTCCACCACACCAATCTCGATCGACTTTGGTGGTCTTGGCAATCGAGGGATTTGGATACTAGACTCACGGATATTTCCGGCCCTGTGGTGCCCAACGACTGGTCAAATGAACAGGGACGCAACGTGACCCTGGACGACACGGTGTACTTTGGCGCAACCGTCAATGTTTCCAGCACAATCAGGGGCGTTATGGATATCCGTGCAGATTTCCTTTGTTACACATATGAAGAATTGTACTAGACCATCCTGTATCTGGTTTCTCATGATTGCTCTGATCGTTGGGTTAGGGCTTGGATATTAGCTAAAGAGGATGTATTATTAGCCTTTTTTGGTAGCGATGCTAGGTGTTTACCGAGCAAGCTGTAGACTAGCCTTTTAGAGAGACGATATTCTAGTCAGAATTCAAGCCGTAAAGAATACAAGAGACTAAAGATAAAAGTGTTGGCCAGAGTGATGTATTTCCCGTAGCGACCATTTCAAATTACAAGGTGTCCGAAATACTAATTATTATTAAACTAAAAGCCCTTTTCTTTGTTGTATTGGTCCACCACCTCTCTTGTAATTTTGACAATCTCTATGCAGCCAGGCGAGTCAGAATGGCAGCAGATTGTAATGGGGTAGTCCTTGACTGGCAAATCCACAGTCTCGCCCGTTACGGCCGTCACTTGGCTATCGTAAAGCTGCTGCTTGACGTGCTCCCTCACGTCGTCCAAGTTCCAGGGCTTCTTCTTACGATCCACGATGAGGGTTCCATCTGAACGGTACTTGACGTCACCAAAGTACTCGGCCCAAAACTCGAGACCGGCCTCCTTGGCAGTGGTTTCCATGTGGGTTCCGGGAAGGCCAAAGACCTTCATTCCCTTTGGCACGCCAGCCCACACGGCCCGCGCGACTTCGATGTCGCGGACCATCATGCCGTAGAGGATGCCGTGAGGCTTGACGTGGTGCATTTCCACACCCTCGCGGTCAAGAAAGGCCTTGAGGGCACCGACCTGGTACACAATGTTGGCCGTGTGCTCCTCCGGACTCAGCTTCATTTCACGTCTGCCAAAGCCTTGGACATCAGGAAGGCCAGGGTGTGCGCCGATCTTGACATTGTGCTCCTTGCAAAGAGCGACTGTCTCGGCCATAATCAGAGGATCACCAGCACTGTTTCGTAAATCAGCTTTCAAAGTCTTCCTCCGAGAACCAACAGCATCCCCACTTACTGGAATCCGCAAGCGACATTGGCATGATCAATCATAGGCAGCAACTCCCTATCCGGTCCACAAATGAAGTTGCCATAACCTTCGCCCATATCAACATTGATAAGGCCCTTTTGGAGTGTGCGCGCCATGGTTTTGGTTTTCTTCTTTTCGTGACTGTGGAATAAGCCGGGTGGTGTAAGTGACTGACGTCTCTGTTCCAGACCAAGGCCAATGCTGGGTTACGGGCGGATAAAAGGAAACACGCAAGATGGGCTGTTAGACAAGGATGACATCAGACATATGAACCCAAAGCTCCTTCAAAAGTGGAACCTTATGTTTGACCCCAATCGGGGGAGCCCAGGCTTGGGACCGATAGCCATGTCTCTCGTATCTCGGAACCGAGAATATCTTGGAGCGGGGTCGTTGTTCGGTTCGGAGCCGCGTCGCAATTGTCCACGATTGGCGCCCGTCGGAGAATTAGACTACATGGGAACGAGAC
Organism: Calonectria leucothoes; assembly: GCA_002179835.1. Classification (NCBI taxonomy): domain Eukaryota; kingdom Fungi; phylum Ascomycota; class Sordariomycetes; order Hypocreales; family Nectriaceae; genus Calonectria; species Calonectria leucothoes. Next base: position 112,835 of record NAJI01000011.1, on the reverse strand, counting down.
ACTATCACGGCGCCCCTCCGATACGCCAGCTCGCGATGCCTCATTATCCCCAGTCTAATTCCCCTTAGTGCTGAGCGTCCCCAAGGGCTCCACAGTCAATGGCTTGAACGAGCTAATCAGAAAGATGCGACTGATGAACGACGCGCATGCAAGGACTATCATATTCTCCGAGGATACCCTCTGCGCCCCTCTTTGAGAGAAAAAGGAAAGAAAAGCAGCCAGCCCATGGCTGATTGAGGACGATCGCCAGAAGACCGTTGGTTCATGTAGCCCAGTTATGCTTAAATCGCTTCAGCCGTCGTACCGGACAGCTGGTTCATGCCGAGAAAAAAGCAAAGCATTCCAGACAACCGGCAGGCTCATGTCATTAATAAATGTGGTTAGTCATTTCCCCGGGTTTGGAGGCGTGGCGTGGCATAGAGTTTGAGAAGCGCCTCGAGCCATGCCACATGGCCTCCTCGACATTGCCAAGTGGTGATCCGGGGACTATCCGGGTGGTTCTTTTTTCGCATTGCTGCATTATTAAAGCAAAAAACGCCGAGATTTCTTCCATTCTATGTCCGAACAATTAGAGGAATTCCCACACGGTTTCTTACAATGGCGGGGCAGACGTCTGACAGTATTGCCATCCACGCCCATTTTTCTATTCGCTCAAGAATCTGAACAAGTAACCATGGTATAAGGAATAAGACTAATTTTGATAATAATACATAATATGAACATAAGAATAATAGCCTTGGGCCCATGTCAAGAATAGCTCTGGTTCAGCAAAGGGCCTAACCCAAGACAAAGTTTTGTCCAAACCAGGCATTTCCTTTTGTCAGCTGATTTCACCATCCAAGAGAACCCACCCCTCCAATGGGCACTATTCCTGTGCACACGCTTGCAATCAAGCAAGGGCCAAGACCGGCCCGGGCGCTGTGGGCGGCCGAGCCCCAGCTATCTAGGCTGGTTGCGCTTCTGATAAGACGGCCCAGTTTTCCCGACAAGGCGTGCCCACGATGGCGACTTGCCCCCGACACTAAAAGGTGACTGTTGGGGTAAAAGGGAAAATTGAGGCTCCAATCCCCATGCCCAGGATTTCGGGTCCGGCACATGGGCAAGATAAGCGATTATCCCTGTCCTGGCGATAGCATCCCATCCCATGCTTTGTCCAGGTGTAGCCACCTCGTCGATACCAGCCCAATTACCCCAGATTCTAGACCAGAATCACATTGGATAGTTTGGAAGACTTATCGGCTGGCATGAAGAATGCACCAGGCTGACGGTGGTGGTGAAACATGGGTCTCAATCAAGCGATAAGTCTTTGTGATATACATAAACCGGCTGCATCCTCTGCCATCCCCCCTCAGTAGACCCACCGTTCGTGCTTCCTTTTGTCGATCGGCTTCTGGTGCAGTCCAGCCAGACATATCAGTCCTCTTTCCCAGTGACGGCGTCACGAAGAATACGCCGAGAGAAGAACAAAATGTCTGAAAACGTCTTTCAGATCCCGACTCCCCTCTCGCAGGGCGTGGGCTATGGCATCGTCATCGGCGTCGGCGCCATCTTCGCCATTGGCATGTCCCTGATTTCGTGGATCCTCAGCCGCTACATGAATGAGATCCAAGACTCGGAAATGTTCATGACGGCTAAGCACTCTGTCAAATCCGGTCTCACTGCCTCTGCTGTGGTTTCCTCGTGGACCATTGCCACCACGCTCCTGACAAGCACAACGTACGGCTACAGCTACGGTGTCTCGGGCCCGTTTTGGTACGCTGCCGGCGCCTGTGTCCAGATTCTGCTCTTCTCTGTCGCGGCCGTCGAACTCAAGCGAAAGGCCCCGCACGCCCAGACATTTCTGCAGGTCGTCAAGGTCCGGTATGGAAGAGCGGTCCATCTCCTTTTCAGCGCCTACTCCCTCATCTACCAAATCATTACCACGGTCAATCTTCTTGTGGGAGGCTCTGCGGTATATGCATCGATGACTGGTGTCAACCGCGATGCTATCTGCTTCCTCTTCCCCATCGGAGTTGTCATCTACACACTGATGGGTGGTATCAAGGCCACTTTCATCACTGATTGGGCAAGTTCAGCTCTCAAATCCCCTTCAAAGCTCATTGCTAACCGCCATGTTTAGATCCACACAGTCATCATTTACGTCATCATGTTAATGTCACTTTTTGTATTCTATGCAACCTCGAGTGCAGTGGGTTCCCCAGGCAAGGTGTGGGAGCTCCTTCGAGAGGCAGCAGTCCTGCATCCCGTAGATGGCAACGCCGGCGGCGAATACCTCACGATGCGATCTCAACAAGGAGGCTTTGTTGGTCTCGTCTTCATTGGTGCTGGATTTGCCGCTTGCGTTGACAGCCAGCTCTTCCAAAAGGCCATTGCATGTGATCCTCGAAGCACTTCCAAGGGCTACATCCTTGGTGGTCTCTCGTGGTTCACAATTCCATTTGTCCTGGCGAGCACCTTTGGTCTCGCTGCTGCTGCAATGGAGCACCTGCCTCAGTGGCCCACATATCCCAACCGCATGAACACGTACGAGGTGGAGTCAGGCCTGGCCATGCCTTATGCTGCCATGGCCTTGATGGGCAAAGGAGGCGTCATTGCAGTGCTCCTCATGGTTTTCATGGCTGTTACCAGTGCCATGTCATCTGAAACCGTCGCTACAACTGCGTTGATTACGTACAACGTCTACCAAGCTTACATTCGACCCAAGGCGAGCGGAAAGCAATTGCTCATGTTTTCCCACTTCATCACCGTGGGCTTTGCCATTTTCACGGCTGCCATCGCGGTTGCTTTCAACCACGGAGGGTTCAGCGTCGGTTTTCTGATTACCGCCATTGGTATTTTCGTCGATGCTGCCATTGTCCCGATGGCATGCACCATCATGTGGAAGAAGCAATCGAGGCTGGCTGCACTGCTTGCTCCCCCTATTGGTTCCGCTGCGGGAATCATTGCTTGGTTTCTGACTGCACACAAGAACGAGGGAGTGATCAGCATCGCTTCCCTCAACACGAACGAGCCGCTTGTTGCTGGGAACATTATGGCTTTGACCGCTCCATTTATTCTCACACCCCTCATCACCTACATGAAGCCCGACAACTTTGACTGGCAAACATTCAAGGATGAGATTCACCGCGGCGATGACGAGCACATCACGGTCAATGGACGGGTCGTCAACATCCAGAGCGAGGAGGCCGTTGCGGTGCTGCGCGAACAGGAAAGAGAAGAGGAAGAAAACGAGCGCATCCTGGTTCAGGCGAGGAACCGATCGCTGGCACTGGCCGGCTTCATCACCATCTCGCTGTGCATCCTGTGGCCTGTCCCCATGTACGCGTCGAGCTACGTCTTCAGCAAGGGCTTCTTCACGGGCTGGGTCGTGGTGCTGTTCCTCTGGGCGTTTTTCGCCGCCAGCGTCATCACCCTTCTCCCGATTTGGGAAGGCCGCCAGCCCATCATCATGGTCTGGCGCAGGATGGTTGGTGGTGTGGCTGGGAATCCCCGTATTGAAGCCACCGAGACAGAGTCGGACTCGGTTGCGGGCTCAAGGACCCCCGTGGAAAAGGTGGATGCCCCTGTAGATGGCAAAGCTTAGTGGGCTGTGTGTCTAGTATTACTTGCATCGTGCTTGATCAGATTAGAAATAATTTCACACGTCTTCTTGTCTAAATGAAGCCATTTCCATTTGCCCTGACTGTCATGAACCTACGAACCCACTAATTTCCAGCGCATGCGGACGGGGAATTCCAGAAATTCCGGGCGTTATTATCGCCTGGTAATTCCCACCAGGATCCACCTTGGGGCTCCAACAACCCGCTACCCGCTCCAAGCCAGCGGCGGGAAAGATAATCCCAATCAGGACCTCCACTCTCCACGGCCACGCCACCTTGGCTATCTCCGGGAATCACCTCGTGCTAGCTGCTGGGTTGCATTCAGCAGATCATGGCATATCCCGGACTAGCTTTGGCAAAAGGGCCTGCGTGCAGCTGCAAGGCCCGATAAGGCCGTGTGTCCTTGTCTTATCACGCTTGGGCGAGGATGGCTTCTGTGCCAGGTAAGCCGATCGCCCAAGAGCGCCTCGGAACCGAAATGTCCCATCGCGCTGCAGTATCCGGTGCCTTCACCCGGTTTCACTGCGCGCGTCATCAGGCCCGGTCGCCAGCGGCGGGGTTCCTGGCATTCCCCCGCATCATAAGCTTTATCTTCACATTGGCAGATAACGGGCAGAGGGGAGTAAGACGCTGAAGCATGGTGGAGGCATGTCTGCCCCCCAACTCGGACAGCTAGCTCCTCGGGCTGGAGGCGTGTGCCAGGAAAAGCTCCAACGTGGAAGTAATTAAATGCAGCATTTTCTAGTACCCGTCACATCCTCACAACCGTTGCAGTCACTCCTCGCGGTCGACTCTTGGGTTTGACCCCGCAGAAAGCATCACTTGCATAACGCCCCAAGCAAGGATCTACGCTATCCGCCACGCCAGCATGGAGCACCTCAAGGCCGTTCTCGTTGCCAACCGAGGCGAGATTGCCTGCCGACTAATCAAGGCTGCAAAGTTAGTATTCTTTTTTGTCTGCATCAAGGGGTTTTATGCTAATGCTTGGAAGGAAACTAAACATTCGTACAATTGCCATTTACACGGAACCCGACTGTGCATCGCATCATGTTCTCGCCGCAGACGAGGCATGCCTGCTGAGTGGAGAATCACGCTCTGCCTATCTTGACGGGCAAGTATCAATTTGAACAAAAAAAACTCCAGCCTCTAACAATCGTGGTGCAGGGACCAAATCATCTCCATTGCCAAAAGCCATGGAGCACAGGCAATCATTCCCGGCTATGGTTTCCTCTCTGAAAACACGGACTTTGCGCGGTCCATTGCCGCAGCCGGACTCGTGTTTGTCGGGCCTTCACCGGAAGCCATCGAGTCCTTTGGCTTGAAGCACACGGCACGGGGCTTAGCAACTGGAGCCGGTGTCCCTGTGGTCCCTGGATCCGAGGGTCTGCTCGAGACGGAAGAGGCCGCTGTTTCTGCTGCTTCCAGCATCGGCTTCCCCGTCATGCTCAAGGCCACGGCTGGAGGCGGAGGGATGGGGCTTCTCATCTGCGCCGACGAGGCCGAGATCCGTAAGAATTACCAGACGGTCCAGTCCCGCGGCGCTTCGCTGTTCAAGAACTCTGGCGTCTTTGTTGAGCGCTACTTCCCGGACAGCCACCACATCGAGGTGCAGGTATTTGGCAACGGCCTCGGCAAAGCCATCAGCATCGGCGAGCGAGAATGCTCCATCCAGCGCAGACACCAAAAGGTGGTTGAGGAGTGCCCAAGTCCATTCGTGTCCAACCAGCACCCTGAGCTCCGCGCCAAGCTGACATCCTGCTCGGTTCGTCTAGCCGAGAGCATCAAATATGGCTCGGCGGGCACAGTCGAGTACCTCGTCGATGACCACTCTGGAGACTTCTTCTTCTTGGAGATGAACACGCGTCTTCAGGTCGAGCACGGCATCACTGAGCTGTGCTACGATGTAGACCTTGTAGAACTCATGTTCCGACAGGCGGACTGTGAACTCGGCGGGAAGGGCGGACTAGACGCCGCAGAGCTCGACAGTCTTCAGCAAAGGTGTCTCGAGCCAAAAGGCCACGCCATTGAAGTGCGTGTCTACGCCGAGAACCCCGCGCGGAACTACTCGCCCAGCCCTGGCTTGCTTCAGCAGGTATCCTGGCACGAGTCCAAAGGCACGCGAGTCGACACATGGGTCCGAGCCGGCATCACTGTCAGCCCTGAATATGATCCCTTACTAGCCAAGCTCATGCACCACGCGCCCACTAGAGACGAGTCCATCGCCGGTATGGAGACGGTTCTGAAAGAGAGCGTTGTCAGCGGCCCTCCCATCAACATGGACTTTTTGCTCGCCATCATCCAGGACGAGACGTTTAAAAAGGGAAGAACCATCACAAAATTCCTAAACTCGTTTCACTACGTTCCTCCAGCCATTGATGTCATCTCTGGCGGATCCTACACCTTGATCCAGGACTATCCGGGCCGTCCCACGGTTGGTCACGGCTTCGGCCATGCCGGTCCCATGGATCCCATTGCTTTCAGGGCGGCCAACATCCTCGCGGGCAATCCCGTGGGGACCGAAGGCATGGAGATTACTCTGACGGGGCCAGATTTGATGTTTCTGGGCGATGCAGTCGTGGCCCTGTGCGGTCCTCCACTTCCCGCGCAGCTGGATGGCCAGGAGGTGCCTCTCTGGAGTCGCATTCACATCAAAGCGGGCCAAAGGCTCACCATTGGCAAGCTGGCTGCCCACTGCCGAGCCTATCTGGCTGTATACGGGGGTTTCTCGAACGTGGCTGAATGGTTCGGAAGCAAGTCGACCAACCCTGGAGTCAACGTTGGAGGATACCAAGGCCGCCCTCTACGAGCCGGTGACTTCTTAAGAATCGTCGAAGCCGCAAATCTACCACCCTCGGGCGCCTTGACGATTCCCGAGCAAATGGTGCCCAAGTACACGACCGACTGGGAGGTGCAGGTCATGGCGGGACCCTACGAAACAGGCTACCTCTCGGAGGAGGACCTCGAGATGTTCTACTCGACCACTTGGCAAATCAGCCACAACGCAGCCCGCGGCGGCATCCGGCTCATCGGCCCCCGACCCAAGTTTGCGCGTGCCGACGGCGGAGAGGGCGGTGCGCACCCAAGCAACGTCATCGAGTACGGGTACCCGCTCGGCGGGCTGAACTGGACCGGTGACGAGCCCGTCATCTTCCCCGTGGACTGCCCGGATTTCGGCGGTTTCATTTGCAGCATCACCGTCATCAAGGGCGAGATGTGGAAGGTTGGACAGCTTCGCTCGGGAGACAACCTCAAGTTCAGACGAGTCAGCCTGGAGAGCGCTCTAAGGTGCCGGAGACGCAACGAGGAATTCATCGACAAGCTGGCCGCCGCGGTCAAGTCGGGGTCCTGGGACGATGCCGTTCCCTTTCAAAGTGAGGCGCTCGAAGAGGAGGCCAAGGAGCCTGGTCTCGATCTTGTGGCGCACATTGATGCGACGGATTCGAACCCCGAGGTCTCTTACAGAGCGGGCGGCGACGATTACTTGCTTGTCGACTACGGCGACGGCAAGGCTGATCTCAACAACAAGTGCCGAGCGACGGCACTGAAAAGACGACTCGAATCCGCGCCGGGTCTAGCATCCCTCAACAGGGAGCAGGGTGGAGCAATCCTCAACACTGTTGGATGCGGAAACGCCCTGGCCATCTTCTACGACGGCATGCGGCTTCCGAGAAAGCAGCTCGTCGACAAACTCCTCGAATTCGAAGGCTCGCTGGGCGACATGCGCACGGCAAAGTTCCCCAACCGACGGTTCCGACTGCCCGTCACGTTCCGGCACAAGAAGCTGGACGACGCCATGGAGCGGTACATGGCCAACCAGCGGTCGCTGGCCAGCTACCTGCCGGACCCGTTCCGGTTCACGGCGGAGAACAACGGCATGACGCTGTCGGAGCTGAAGCAGATGTTCCTGACGCTCGAGTCGGTCGTCATCGGCGTGGGCTTCTTCATGGCGCTGCCGCAGAGCCTGCCGGCGGACCCGCGGCACCGGCTGCGCACGCCCAAGATGAACCCGAGCCGCACCTACACGCCCGAGGGCACCTTCTCGTGGGGCGGCACCTGCATCGCCATCTACCCGGTCGACTGCCCCGGCGGCTACATGCCCACGGGCATGACCATGCCGGGCGTCGACGTCTTCGGCTACAAGGCCGGCTTCAGCCAGGAGAGGCCGTGGATGTTTGAGGACATGGACACGCTGACCTACTACGAGGTGACCGAGGCCGAGTACGATGCCAAGATGGCCCAGTTCCGGTCCGGGAGCTACCGGTTCGAGATGGACGAGGGCGTCTTCGACATGGCCGCCCACAACCGCCTGCTCCAGGAGGTGGCTGACGAAGCCAGGGAGCTGCACCGCCAGCGAGCCAAGGCGCAGGACAGGATGATGGTCAAGGAAAAGGAGCTTCTGGAGCAGTGGATCGAGCAGCGAAAGGCGGGCGAGACCAGCACAGACGAGATTCAGGCTCTCCTGGACGGCAAGTTTTTGTTCTGCTCCTCTTTTTCATACGATAAAAGCCAACTAACAGCTTTGCAGACCCGACGATTGAGGCGATTGAATCCCCAGTCAACGCAAACGTTTGGAAGGTGCTGGTGCAGGAGGGCGAGACGCTCAAGGCGGGCCAAGTCACGGCCATTCTCGAGGCCATGAAGATGGAGATTAACGTCCTGGCAGAGCCGAGCGTCGAGGGTGCAACCGTGGTCAAGGTCCTGGTTCGGCCTGGCGATGGTGTGGAGAGCGGCAAGCCGTTGCTGGTTTTGCGAAAATAGTGGCTTTTTCGGTTCGTGCATTAATATTCATTCTACAGCATTTGTATTCTTATTCGTTTAGCATCGTTTCTATTTTCCAATGATGAGTTGTTTGTGAATCTTGCCATGTCCAGTGCACGCCTCTATCCCACCTGCTTCGTATTTGACCTCATCACACTATTCACCTTATACATGTTACAATGTTGCCCGACAATTGAATGCAATGTTTATGTTATATAAAATGACCTAATAAATCATAAAATACATACAGGCATGTTCTTGGTATCCTTGGTAAATATACGATCCTTATTAGGGAATCATCGCCATGCGAGCATTGGCACACGTTTGCTCTGCGACATCAGCTAGCTCACATCCTCGGCCATCCCATCCGTTCGTGCGAGCCAGCAACTACTTACCCCAAGCCTCAAACGAACCGTCAGTCGATTCAAGCACGACATGGGATGTATTAGAGTTTTGGGGTCTTGGCTAGTGCACGCAGCGGGGATAGACGCACTGCTTATCACTCCAAGTCGGAGAAAAAGCTAGGCCCCAATTAACGCCATGGCCAGCATTTTATCCTGTTCCGTGCCAACGACCCCAACTGACCGGCCCGGCTTAGTCCCCCGTGTGTCGCCGATAAGCGCGACCCTCTAGCGGGCTAATCCCCGGCTCGACAAAATTTGGAGCATTCGTGGCTCGGAACCGAGGAGACGCTGCACCCACCCTCATCCATCCACGCCGATGCAGCGATGCAGCAAGAACAGAGGCGGCGACAGCAGCGCAAGGCCTGCGATGTCTGCCGTCGCAGAAAGGTCCGCTGCGACATTGTGCTGCGGTCTGGCGGGCCGTGCTCTGGCTGCGAAAAGTCGGGCACCGAGTGTCGGTAAGTTTGTTGCTGTTGCTTCTGTCCACCTCGGCTCCGACGGGACACACGCTGTCATGATGGATGCTGACCGAGGCCCTCCAGGTCAACCACCAAGTGGGCAGCGCCCAGACGCGGCCTGAATAGCGCGCGTCGGTCGTCTGCCGGCGCCATTGACCTGCAGTCTCCGCCGCGCGTGACCTCGAGCTGCGCGGCGAACGCTTCCAGCGAGCATGAGCATGAGCATGAGCTTGCGCTGAGTGGCGGCGAACACCCGAGACCGCCGCTGTCGCCGACCCGGCCGCCTCCGCCCCGGCTTCCGCATCCGCACTCGCATCCGCACCCGCTTCTTCCTCCGCCTCCTCCGCCGGCGCCGCCCCGCGTCAACGCCCCCGCCATCTCCGGAGATCAGGCGTCTTCGTCCCGGTCGGGCGGGCAAGAGCAGCTCGCCCGCAGCGGCCTCTCGCGCTTCTTCCGGCACGGCATCGGCGTCACCATCAACAACGCGGCGCTGGCCATCTTCGGCACCACCAACAACTTCCGCATCGCCTACATCGGCACAGCCGTGTCCAACCTGGTGCACCTGGTCGACCTCCACCGCTCGTTTCGCCAGCCGTTTGCTGCCATCGGCGACATCCAGCAGCAGCAGCAGCAGCAGCGACCATTGTCATCCAACGCCGCCGAGACCATCCCCAACGATGGCAGCTCGGCCAGCGACACGGGGCCGCACAGCAAGCCGCTGCACTACCCTTACCCTCCCATCCGGCAGCCCAAGCCGTGGCAGCCGAGCGCGGAGCTCTGGGGCGTCCCGTCGACCCAGGACCTCGCCGTGGACGTGGCCTCGTTCCCAGCCCAGGACGTGCGCGACGCCCTCGTCGAGGCCTACTTTGAGCACATCCACCCTTTCCTGCCCATCATCTCCCGGCCCGAGTTCCTGGCCAGCTACCGGTCCCCGGACAAGCCGCCGCCGCTGCTGCTGTTCCAGGCGGTGCTGATGGCGGGCGCGCACGCGTGCTCGCACCCGCTCGTGGCCAACGACCGGTACGCCGTCAAGAGCATCCTCTTCCGCCGCGCCAGCATGCTGTACCACATGCGGCACGAGACGGACCGCATCCACCTGATGCAGGCGGCCGCCATCTTCACCTGGCACGTGGGCGACGGCGACACGGTGGCCGGCGGCCCGTGGTACTGGTCCGGCGTGGCCGTGCGCATCGGCGTCGGGCTGGGCGCGCACCGGTACAGCCGGCACCTCCCGCAGACGGAGACGTCGCAGTACCGGCGGTGCTGGTGGTCGGCCTTTGTGTGCGAGGTGTTTGCGTCGCTGGAGACGGGCCGGCCGTGCTCGGTCCGGGCCGAGGACATTGACCAGCAGCCGCTGGGCGATGAGGACATGACGGACACGCCGTCGTCGCCGGGCAGCGGCGGCGGCAACGACGGGCGGCCCGACTTCCTCAACCGCATGGTGGAGCTGGCCTACATCGGGCTCGACATCCTGGCCGTCAACGCGCCGGCGCAGGAGCGCATGGTGGACATTGGCTCCATCAACGCGCGGCTGGGCCTGTGGTCGCTCCGGTCGGGCATCTCGTCCGTGGCCGACGACGACGACGCGTGGACGCGGCACCTGCGCATGCACTACAACCTGATCCTGCTGCACCTGCACCGCAACGTGCCCGGCAGCGAGCCCAGCAGCCCGTCCATCTGCTCGACGGCGGCCCAGGCCATCGTCACGTCGCTGGAGCAGCTGGCGGCGCGCGACGACGTGCGCAAGTGCCACTTCACGGCCGTCAGCGCCATCACGGCCGTCGGCATCCAGTTCGCCAACGAGATCCGCGCCGCCGCCGTGCGCCGCACCTTTCTCGTCGCCATCCACGCCCTCGAGCAGCTCGCCCGCCTGCTGCGCTCCACCCTCGCCCTCGCCCGCTACTGGCCCAACGCCGAGGCCGTCCACAACGTCTTTGAGGAGCTGCACCAGGAGTACGAGACCATGGTCACCCAGCACCTGCACGGCGAGCAGGTCGTCATCCCCGAGAGCCCGCCCGACTGGAACCGGCTGTTTGCCGGCGAGCCCCTGCAGCTCGACGGCTTCACCGATCAGGGCTGGTTGAATATTGCCAACTGGGCGGATCTCCTGTAAAGAAACACGAAAAGGGGGTGGTTGAATGTTGCCAACTGGGCAGATTCCCTGTAAGGAACATGTAAAAAGGGGGGGTTAATAAAAAAATTGTTAGCGTTTGTTATCTTTTGCTTGTATTTGGTTGAGCGTTTTGGAACCCTGGGGCAACAAGGTGTAAAATCATCTAGATGAATGAAACTTCAACACAAAGTCGACATGTTACGTTGCTTCTTTCGTGTGCCTAGTGTCTAGATTGCCTTGAACACTACACTAGACAAGATTCCAAAGATTTGGTCAGCTTCATAAAACCTTTCAAATCCCATGTGCTCTCCAGCTTGTGCCACGTAATTATTTGGCGCAATAGGGGCCCATTGGATATGAATTCGTTGCATCGGCATTGCACCTAAAAGTCTAACTGTCGCTACAGTCTCTTCGCTACCCAGAATTGCGCGTTGTATGCATTCTTGGTCAACGCCCTATCGTCAAAACCATATATAGCTTCCATCCCCCTGACCTTTTTATCAGGAAACGTCAAGTCTCCGCAAGATGCGTCAGTGTCAATATACTCAAATCCCATCGCCTCGGTAACAAGCACAATCTCCTCCATGGTGAGCTGGACAAAGGGGCCAGTTCCATAAAGTAAGGGGCCAAGGTTGAGCCAGTGGCCTCCTGGCTTGAGAACATGTTTGATGGTGTCAAAGTAACTCATCAGGTTACGTGCAGTGTCAATGAAAAAGTACGTCACAACGACATCGTACTTGCCGCCCTGGTCTTTGAATGCCGTGGTAAAGTCGCCTTCGACCATCAAAACAGAGCTTGCATTGACCGCAATATCAGGGAACGACAGTTTTCTGTGCATATCGGCCTCTGTGGCGTGGTGTGACCACCCGTCGATGAAGGGATGCAACGATTCGCTGTTTCGAGAGCGGTGAGATTCAAGGAACCGGTACACGGCATTCATGTACATGGACCACTCATTGATTGTAACCTCGAAGCCTGGTATCAGTTAGCCGGTGGCCTCCAAGGCTGGAATAGTTGCGACATCATACCTCCGAGGTTGGCAATTTCGTAACCCAGGCGCCCAAGACCAGCTCCAGGCAAAAGAACTTTGAGAGGGGCCAAACCATCATCTCGGTCCGGAAACAGGTTCTTGATTGTTTCCAGGACATGTTTGAATGGCTTTTCTCGCTCGTGCAGCCCCGTCTCTGTCCAGTCACGCACAAAGTGCTTCAGGGCTTGAGTGACGGCAATCTTGTCAGCCTTTTTTCCTGCTGCCTCTGCATTTTTGATGTGTTTCTGGAGCTCTTCCCGAGGCACGTCGTAAAACTCGAGAGCATCACTGACAATCCGATCACACAGTTCTTGGTTCGTTTCTAGCACATGGTTGATTCGAGTAAACTTTTGCGAGTAGTGAACATGGCGTTCCAGCAACTAGAAAAAATCAGCTCAGTTGGAAGTAGACTCGGGCTCTTCACGTACTGATTTCTGGGCTTTGGAGGTATGCTTGTAAAGGTCCCTCAGTCGGTCCAACTCGGCCTTTTGACGCTCCTGGTAGTAGGCAAATCCATACAGGGCATCTAGTAGACGATGTCTTGGGTGGTTGGGCTGCAATGTGCCATATGGTTTAGCAACCCGCCCCAGGAGACTTTTCTTTTCCTCAAGATGACGAGGACTATCAGGCTTTCCGGATATTTGTTCAACAGTGACAATGACTTCATGAACTTCAACGAGAGAGTTGATGGGGTTTAACTGGGTTGCAATGTCAGACAAGAAACAAGAATAAGGAAGAACTGGCCGACTAACCAACTTCTGTTCGTCGACTGCCGCGGAGGCACCATACGGACAATCAGGAGAAGACGACACTGCAACATTGTCTGGCTCACCCGATGCCCAAGCAACAGGAAGCATGCTCGCCAGCACAATCAGCCATGCATTACGAGTGGTGCCCATGACGACAGTCGGTTGTCCTTTTTCGGAAACTCGGGCAAGGTCGATATACGAGTAAGATTGAATGTCCAGGATTGATACTTCTGACTCGCAACGATTCACTAGATCCTTCCCGTCAACCCGTTTTATCACGAAGCTACCAACTGATCAGCAAAAAGTCGATGCAAAAGGATCATACGCCGACGAACCTGGATAGACACAGCTGACAAAAAAGGAAAGAAAAGATGTCTTGGCGTGTTGGAGCCTCTTTACATGACGATGATTACGATTCCGACATCAGATGCAAAAGGATCAAGGCGCAAAGACGGACAAAGATAATTACGGAGAGTTGACAAATCACAGGGCGTGCATCGCGTGGTCATGCTTGGCAGCTGTCCAGGGCGTCGAAAGGGCGCGTGGATACCCGCATCAACTTCGGTGAGCGGTATAAGTCGAGGACCTTGATGGCCCAAAAATGCCAAGACGGGGGGCACGATTCGATTCGCACGTTTTGGCGAGGCTGGCCCTCGTACAGGGACGGCGTGGGGGAGGACAGGATCCGCAGCCCATAATATGCTTGAACGACATGCTTCTGAGCATGCTTAAACCGGGGACTTGACGCCATTCGCAACACTAGCACCACAGGAACTATTGTCGCCTTCTACACACACGCCCTCCCGTCTCCATCTCCTGCGGCGATTCCTTGTTGTGTTTCTCTTGGCTGTGGGTCTCTCCCAGCCATACCGTCGGGCATCTTGGTGGAATCAGCCAAAGGGAAACTCGTCAATCATGCTGTTTCCATCGTCTGGCTCGAGGCCGATCTGCCGCCCTCTGCAGCTGCATCTCGTCTGCACCCGGCACTCTGGTATAAAGGCACTGTTCCCCCCAAGACGGGACGGCCTTCATCTCGCACCGCCACTCTATCCCCGTCTTTGCCACTCTGCTGGTCTCATCCCTTCCCCTCTATACGCGAATAGCCTTGTTCAAGATGAAGACCGCCGCCTTTGCCGTCGCCCTTCTGGGCCTCTTCCCCGCCGCCCTCGCTCAGTCTACCGAGTCGGCCGGGCCCTCTCCCACCGAGTCCTGGGGCTGCGAGCCTCACGGCGACCACTACCACTGCGAGGGTCTCCGCGCCACTCTGAGCACCTCCGTCACCAGCGCTGCGGCGGCCACCACCACCCACGACCACGACGATGAGTCGTCGCACTCGGCCGGCACTGCCTCCGCCGGCGCCTCTCCCACCGAGTCTTGGGGATGTGAGCCTCACGGCGACCACTACCACTGCGAGGGCTCCCGCGCCACCCTGACCTCGGGCGCTACGGCTGCCTCTGCCGCCACCGTCACCACCACGACGCACGACCACGATGAGGATGAGACGGATACCGCCTCTGCCGGCCCCAGCCCTACCGAGTCGTACGGCTGCGAGCCCCACGGCGACCACTGGTAAGCCTTTTCTCTCCCAATTGACCTGCGCGCGCCCAAGTTGCTAACCCGCAAACAGGCACTGCGACGGCGCTCGCACCGCAACGGCTGGCACCACCGCCGCCGCCTCGGGCAGCACTGGCTCTGCTTCCACTCCCACCACCAGCGGCTCTGCAGCCCAGGCCACCGACAACGCTGCGGGCATGGCCGCTGTCCCTGTCCTGGGCCTGGTCGCCGCTGCCGTGCTGGCCCTTTAAGGTTGTGCAAGTCTTTTGCGCTTCTTGGACTAGAGTCGAAAAAGAAAATAAGTGGATGTGGTTTTTTTAGATGAAAAAAAACGTTGGATCCGTCAATGTTCGGGAGGATCAGATGAAACAGGACATAGTTTGCGTATTCGAGCGGCGATATGATTAAAATCGCTGTAAACACCTTTTTGGTACATTATAATATAAACCGTACATTATAAAAGAGTTGTTGGTAATAGCTTGTTGAGAAACAACGTTTGATTCACACTTGACACCCTTGCTCAAATGATGCACCTGGGGAGATGGTGGCTGCGCCATCTCACATCGGGCATTCAGAATTTTAAGCTTCTAATAAGCTTACAGCGTAAAAACACCTCGTGCCACAACTGCAGCCGCAACCACAACGCAACCACAACCACAGCACATGCGTCACCAGGCTGAAAAGCAGCGTGTTTCCCCTCTTTTTGACCCAAAAATTGACTCATTCTTGGCCGTTTTCCCAGTATTCTTCTTTATTCGTTTCCCCGACACCATGCAATGCACGGTTGTCGACCCGGACTTGTTCCCAACTTGGGGGCTGGGCGTCCGTGATCCATCTATCCATCAAGGTTCTCGAGCTGTTCTCACAACGCACCGCGGTGGAGAAGGCGAGAGGAGGAAGAAAAAAAGGCCCGGCATGACACTGGGGAGTGAATTCCAGTGCGGCGTCTCCAATCATGTCACGGTGAATGGCACCTTTGGTCTATGCGTGACACACGGTTTGCCCTCCGTCTCGTCCGCCATGGCCATCCATGATGCATCAGCCTGTTCATGTTCGCCCACCCTTCCATGGAACCACACCTTCTCCAACCTTGTCCGCCCCACCGCCCATCATCCCGCCTATGCTCGCTCGGGTCGTATCCACCACGGCCATGTTTAACTGCACAACGCCGAGGAAGAAAAAAAGACGACGTTGGAGGAGGGCCGCTGGAGTCGACATTGTCTTGGCATCTGAGGACCTTGATGTTTGAAAGGCTAAGGGGGCCTGAGTGGTCCCCCCACCCCACGCCCATTGAAGCCTCTCGGGCATACATATTTATCTCTCGTCCTGCTTCGCCAGCGGGCTTGGATTCCCGCAGCGAGCTTTTTAAGCCATTTCCCACCTTGCCATTCCATCAGCCTTGTCTGAGCATCTCTCTCTGGGCATCCCCGTCGACAAGAGATACGAAGCGCAGGAACCATGGGCCGCACAAGACACAGCTTCGCCAGCCCGGCCGCCTTCCTGGCCGGGGCTCTCTGCCTGGCCGGTTTCGCCTCGGCCTCGCTGAACCCCGTCATGAGGAGACAGAATAGTGCCGCCACCACCACGGCCGCAGCAAGCAGCGATGGCTACGAGTCGCTGACGTCCTGCCACATGAGCGGGACCATCCAGTGAGTTTTTCTTTTTTTATTACTTGCAGATACAAAAGTTAACCCACTTATCAATTAGATACTGTATGGATGGCTCAACCGAATGGCGCGTTGTCGCCGATGCAACTGCCACGGCGGACCTCCCGTCCTCGTACACAGACTGCCACAACCACGGCACCGCAACGTAGCTACCACAAATCCCCCATTCGAACTGGTCTAATTCTCGCAGATACTGCATGAACCCCAGCGGCGGAGAGGTGCAAATCATCGGCGCCCTCGCCACCCTCACCACCCAGACGGCCAGCAGCACGGCCGCCTCTGCCACCGGAGCCGTCACGACAACGTCCGAGATTACAGCCATTACCGACTGCCATCTTCACTCCAGCTCCATGTACGGCCTTGGTCCTTGTTTGTTTCCTGCGCCTTTTCGCCAGCTAACGTGCTTGTGAAATAGCTTCTGCTTCGTCGGCTCCGAAGAGTACTACGTCTCGACCACCGTCACGGCCACCCAGGATGTCCCGGCTCAGTACACCGGCTGCCACGCCCACGACACTGATCTGCAAGTCTGGCCCAGCCTCGGTTTCTTGTTCTCTTTTCTGACACTCTCGCAGCTGGTGCATGACGGACGACAGCGAAGTCCAGGTCATTGCCGCCGACAACCTCGGCACCGAGTCCTCCACCACGACGGCGTCCTCGGAGCCCCAGGGAGAAAACTGCCATTTCCACGCCGGCGTCGAGTGAGTGCGCCCAGTCTTTCTCTTCTCTCGTGCCTGGTTTTTTGGTCATGCACTTACACGGTTCAGACACTGCGTCGGCAGCGGCGAGTCGGAGAATGGATCCTCGAGCACCACAACCTGCGAGCGCAAGGACCGCGACTACAAGATCCCGATCCGCGTCGGCATGCTCTTTGTCGTGCTCGTGGCCAGCTCCGTCGGTGTCTTTGGGCCCATTCTCATCTCCAACTTTTATCAGGTCAAGAGCAACATTGTCCTTACCGTTCTTAAGCAGTTTGGTACCGGCGTCATCATCTCGACCGCCTTTGTTCATGTAAGTCGAACACTGGCGTCTGAAACCAGTATACCAAAGCCTAAACTAACTCGTTCGTCTTTGTTAGCTCTACACCCACGCAAGCATGATGTTTACCAACGAGTGCATGTACACGCTCGTGTACGAAGGTGTCACGTCGGCCATTGTCATGGCTGGTCTCTTCATCTCCTTCCTCATCGAGTTCCTCGTCTCGCGCGCCATGCGATGGCAGGCCAGGAAGAAGTCCGAGTCCGAGTCGGAGACGGACGTGTCCCCCAAGGCGGTTGCGTCTGCCGAGATGGCCAACATTAGCATCATGGAAGCTGGCATCATTTTCCACTCGCTGCGTGAGTATTCTTCTCTTTTCTTTTCTTCTTTTCTTCCTTTTTTTCTCTAGTCCTGTTCGAGTATATCAAACTAACACTCTTAGTCATTGGCATCACGCTCGTCGTCGCTGGCGACTCCTTCTTCGTCACGCTGACCATTGTCATCGTCTTCCACCAGCTATTCGAAGGCATCGCGCTGGGCTCCCGCATCGCCGCGCTGGGCCACGGCACCACGTTTTCGCACACGCACCAAACTCACATGCACGCGCACGACACGCCCGTCCCCGCCGTGGACCGCACCGGGCCCTCGGCCGTTCCCCTGTCCAAGAAGCTGGCTCTCGCCGCGGGCTTCGCCATCGTCACGCCCATCGGCATGGCCATTGGCATCGGCGTGCTGCAAAAGTTCAACGGCAACGACCCGGCCACGCTGGTGGCCATCGGCACCCTCGACGCCTTCTCGGCCGGCATCCTCATCTGGGTCGGGCTCGTCGAGATGTGGGCCCACGACTGGATGCTGGGCGGCGAGCTGACCGAGGCCGGCGCCCTGACGACGAGCCTGGGCATGTTTGGCCTCGTCACCGGCATGGTCCTGATGAGTCTGCTCGGAAAGTGGGCTTAAAAGAACGTCTGCCCGCCGACAACGAAAACGGTGTGTCTCGTCTCTCTCCCGGGGGGATTCAGCTTGGAATGCCGGGAGGAGAGAGAAGGGGGTGTTTGTTTTACATGAGCATTTAGAATACACGCGCAGTCTCGCGCACGAGACTTGATGAACACAAGACAAAAAAGATATCCTTCAAAGCTTCGCGGGGAGGGGATTAGCCCCTCCTCGCAACTCAATTAATCGTATACCACTGACGAATAACAAATGTCTATTTTCACCACCACATCTATGCTTGTCTTTGCTCAAGATGCATCGGTGTCTCTTTTTCCCTCCTTCTCGAGTGATTCTCTCATCCGTGCCATCACTTCTTGGCCCACGCCTTCTGGAGCGTCTTGCCCATGGCGCCCATCTTGAAGAAGACGGCAATGGCGCGCTCGCTCAAGAAGGTGGGCAGCAGCGTCAGGCCCCAGACGGTGCTGGACATGCCGCCGGCCCAGAACCAGTCTGGCGAGCCGCCGATGAGCCCGCCGAGGTAGCCCTCTCCTCGAAGAGCCTGGGCGGCAATCTTGCGGGCGTAGGCGGCCGTGGAGACGGTGGCCGTGGTCTGGCTGAAGACGAGGCGGCGCTCGAAGGCGTCGTTGACGGGCCGGTACAGCGAGCCCGCGGGCAGGCTGCGGTGGAAGTGGCTCGCAATGTTGGAGCGGACGGTGCCCGTCATGGCCACCATGACGCGCACGCCAAAGGGCCGCAGCTCCATGCGCAGCGCGCGCGAGTACGTGTTGATGGCGCCCTTTGTGGACGAGTAGACGGCCCCGAACAGGTACGGCACCACCGACGAGATGGACGAGATGTTGATGATGAGGCCCCGCGCCTGGATCAGCAGCGGCGCAAACGACTTGCTCATCGACATGGGCCCAAACACGTTGACCTCGTACGTCGCCCGCACGTCGTCGAGGTCCATGTCCAGCGCGGGGATTGTGTGAGTGCGCCCGCTGTATTTTTGTTAGTATGCATGTTTCTCTTTAGAAGCTTTTTTTCTTCTTTTTCTTTTTCCTTTTCCTCATTCTTCCTCTTCTCTGTTCTTTACAAGTTCGTTTATAGTTGGGTACTCACGCATTATTGATGAGAACGTCGAGCTTCCCACCCGTCAGTGCCGCCACCTTGTCCCTGCACTCGTCAATGCTGGCGGGTTTAGTGACGTCGAGCTCGAAAACGCTAACGCCGGGGCCCTCCATGTGCCGGATCAGCTCGGTGTTTCGTGCGGTAGCAATAACATGGCATCCTGTCGCGGCAACGCCTGTTAGAAGAAGCTGCTTTCCCATCTCTCGTCTCGCATGGCGTCTCATCTGGAGCTCTCCGCTCTAGCGCGCAGGCCCTGTTTTCTCACCTCTGCTCTGAAACTCAAGGGCCAGCGCATGGCCAATGCCGCCGGGCGAGCATCTGCAGCAGTCAGTCTGCTTGTCCTGGACGAATTAATCAATTCGCGACGTCTGCGCCCGTGACATGATTTGCCATGTCTGCGTCCTCCCTCAACGTTGGCGAAGCGAGAGGCGGAGCACGTGCGCAGCGTAGCAGCCCACCCCAAGGCTGACGGCCCGCGAGCCGAGCCAGAGGACGGAAAGGGAAATTGGCGTCAGAAACTGGGACGTACCCGGTAATAAGGACGTAGGTCTTGTCAGGCATGGCGGCGTCCAGCTTAGTCGTCGATGGCGGAATCAGAGGTGCAGCGTTTTTTGAGTTGGGAAAGGCAAAAAAAAATCGGTTGAGGACTCGTCGCATCGCCCCGACCATGTACCACCAAGACAAGCAGCTGAAAATGGAGCCTCCTCCCAGCGGCCGAGGTTGATAAGTAAAATCGCCGAGGGAAGCGAACCTGGCCCTTCGCGTCCCAACCTGCGATGACGAGGAAGCTCGCAGGCTGTCAATCACACTTTCGTTGCCCATCGCAAGCATCATTGCATAGAACACCAACTTACGGAATTGACCTTGTACAATTTGGTCAGATTTCCGTCTGGCCCTTGGCGCTCAGCCTAGATTGGCGAGGCGCCGCCACCCACACCTCCCGCAAGCATGGCCGCAAACGGCGCCGGGATGCCATGCCCAGCACTGCCATGGCTTCCAATCATGTCAAACCCAACGGCCATCAATTTCCACATGGTCCGACTTTGGCTCAATGGAAGCCTCACTGAATCGCCTTCATTGGGCAGACGCATAGTCGCCAAATGCACAAGTGCAGGTGCTGGCACCCAAGTTAAATTGCCGGAAAAGGCTGGTCTTTATTAAGATAGTACGTCTAGAATATAGATAGGCATGAAGATGCTGTAGCTCAGGATGCATCATTATCCTGTAGATTGCTTGATAATATTCAAGAAACCAGAAAAAAAAACTCCTCGCAGGCGCTGCCCTTTTTTCAGTCGCCAATGCTCCCATTGCTTTGCCATTAAAATTTAGCTTTCCCATCATGCGTCAAGGTAGTGTTTCAGTGCGTCGCTCAGCTGCACGCCTCCCGGGCTCCAATGCACCTTGCGTTCCGTTTTCCGAGCGCGTTACACTCACTACCTCTGCACGGCAGAGCCTGGCATCTCCACGGCAGGAACTATAGTCTGGCTGCTGTCCATCTCGTACACCTGATTCTGCACCTGCTGCATTGGGGGAGCACCTGGAGCTAGGTGTACCTGTCCAGGTGTGTTGTATTGAGGGTACTGCGGTGACACGCCGGCGGGTTTGTTCCAACCAGCCGATGCTGGGCTGGGCGAGGTTCCTCCGGTCCAGTTGGAATGGGATTGGGATTCGCTACTGAAGGTCATGGCGGGGGTGACGGAGGGAGGCGGCGCAAAAGGCGAGGGGTTCTGGGGGGTGCCCTGTTGGTTCTGGAGAAGCATGGGGTGGGCCTGCTCTTCGTCTCTTCTGCGACGGCGGCGGAGGACGAAGAAGACGATGGCACCGACAATGCCAGCCCCGGCAATGGCTGCTCCAACTCCCACCCCAATGGTCGCCGTGGTGGAAAGGCCGCTGCTGTTATCGTTGCTGCTGCTGGAGTTACCAGCGGATGTATGGGTCTCTGTGGGAATCACGGTAACGGTCGAGCCGCCTGCGACAGTTGTGGTGTAAGCCGACTGAGTCGCGACAGAATCAGATGCCGTGGTCGTTGCAGAATCGCTCGTCGTTGATGAGGCAGCCTCGGTAGACGATGAGTCGGCGGCAGTAGTCGTGTCGGAAGAAGAACCTGAGGCAGCGTCCTGGAACTCTGATTTGCTGACGCTCAAGGGTGTGTTGGAGTTGGAGCAGGCACTTGACATTGTGTCGTAGACAGTGTCCACGTCGCCAGAGTCTTTCTCGCCCAGGCACTTGGCCGTGTTGATGACGAAATCATTGTTGTTACCGCAGAGACAGGTGTTGAGGGCCGAGATTTGTCCTGATGTGCAGCCAGCAGCATCCGCGGAATCATACAAACATGATCGGGCACCGGAGGGATAGAAGGAAAAGTCGTTTTCGACAGCGAGCGAGGGCGCGAGGAGCAGGAACAGGGGAAGCGCCGACCAGAGCGATCGAGGCGCCATGGTGACGGTGATGGAGATGGCGGTCGTAATTGATGAGTATGGTCGTGAGATGGTGATGCAGTGCAGACGCGAGTCGTGGTCGATTTACTCGCTCAGCCAGGTGGCAACGAGAGGGCGAGCTACTGGCAAGCAGATGAATTGTCGACAGCGATGAGTAAGTAAGGTCAAAACGAATGTGAGCAGGGAAGCAAGTTCCAGGTGCGCAAGAGGGAGCGAGCGACGGCGCAATAATGCAAATGGGCTCCTTCAGCCGGTTGTCAGCCACGCCAGTCCAATTCCGAAAATAGGATGGGACGAGATCGGGGCTAATGACACAAGGGGAATCAGCCAGTGACAGTAAGGAGCACAAGCCAGTTGTGGCGTTTTTAATGAGCGAGTGTGAAGAAGTGAACGAGGCAAACGAGTGTGAGGGAGCGTGGGCTTGTGTTTCGAGGGACGGCCCCGGAACAGGCAAAAGAAAAGAAAATGGGAGGTAAATTGCAGTAAAGGAAATCAAACAGCAAAGGGAAAGAAAAAAAAATCGTTCCAGAAAAGAAAAACCCCAGCGCGCGAGGACAGCGTTCTTCTGTGCCAGAAAGTATAATAGCGATGGCCGTCATTTTCTCCCACATTGGGAGGTCCTGTTGTAATTTCAGCCAGGCTGCCCCCCCTTCCTTGCCGCCTTCCGACTTTCCGTGGAAGTGCCCCCAGCTGCCTCCCTCCCACCATCAGCGCCAGCGCCCACTCGGGACTAGCTCCGCCCCATGGCCCGGTGCACCAACTACGATTGCGCCTCAAAAGATGGGCGGCGCTTGAGCGGGACTGGAGAAGAAGCAATGAGCACGCTGGAAAGCGCGGCATCGAAACGGGCCAAGCAAAAGGGAATAGCAACCGTACGTGCCTTGCATTGCAGGCTGACAAACCACACGCATCAAAGCTTAGCATGTAACTACTGCTGCCACTACCACCACTAGCAGCCCCAATGCCCGGCTTCTTCTTATCCGGCGTCGCCCACATGCTGCTGCAACGTCCGCACTGTCCGCGCAATAGAGCCTCGTTTGCACTTTTTTCCGCCTTGTTTCCCCCCTTTGAATGCTGGTCAGAGGCAGGTGGAGTCGTTCTGGAAACTCTGAACTCGTCACTCTGGGAAACTATAAATCCTCTCTGCGCAAAGTGCCCGTCCGGGGTGCCAGGAAAGGCAATTCCACGAATGCCCTGCCAGGCGTTTGCCCCCTGCCAGGTTTGGGCGCGCGCGGAGAGGGGCAAAAGTGATCGACAGCGCCAGTCGTGGCTCTCGCACACTCTCACCCTGCCCTCCGATAGGGCCCTAGCGACACTGTGCGCCATGGGGAGGGAGGGGCCCTAATCTTAGTTGGTCGTGCTGCGGACATGGCACGCACCCGTCCCGTCATCCATCTTGACGGCTGGCTATCGGGTGCGCGCTCGCACGCACGTATATAAAACTCGTGGTAAGGGAGACATGTCTTCATTGCGGTGCGTCCGTGCCTGTCCCCGGCGTGCAATGTGCAGAGCGCCTTCGCTTTCGCTTACCCATCCGTTTGCAGGCTGAAGTGTTTAATTAATATCCTGGATGGCCTTCAGCCTCAATCACCTGGCGGACTCGACTGACTAATAGCCGTTGGCTGCCACCCACCCTCCCCGTCCCGTCGGTACCTGTAGGGTAGCATCCGCTGCAGGGTCAACCAAAAGCTGACATCCATCGGTTCCCAGCCCAGATCATCCGATTTTCCTTGTGGTTACCCTTTCCAAACCAAGTGTTCTATCTTTGGCCTGGCGATGCACATTTGCATCTCGGGTATGCAATCTGTATGGCCACGTTGATCGCAGGCCACCATCTCATCCTGCATAATCCCTTCCACCCCACATTCTCATCGTGGTGAGTTAGCATATCCACCTCGCAACAAGATTGAGCTGTAGCAAAAAAGTCGAGAACAGTCCATTGTCTCAGTAATTATGCAGACATTCAATAGTCCCAAGACACCTGCATAGTGACCATTTTCATTAACCAATTTATTACACCAACTGTGCATCCGGGTATCTAATGTATCTTGTTCTTATTATTCTGTTGATTTGTTTTTCCAGTGTGTGTTTTTCTCTTTTGCACTGCCTCGGTACCCATCCCGTGCTGCCCCCACAATGCTGACCCCCAAATGTTTACAGCCGAGCAAACACCTTGGCAAAGATTTCCCTGGCTTTTAGCAAATTGATCAAGCTCATGCGCTCATTGTCCAAGTGAGCCGAGTCTGTCGACAGCCCGCACGGTAGGTGAGCCGCCGGTGCGCCAAATTCCTTCTCGAGGTATCGGATGGCAGGGATGGAACCACCTTCGCGGATAAACAAGGGCTTGCGAGGCTTGCTGTTGCTGGACTTGCTCTTCTTGGCCTTGGCCTCGCCCTCCTCGGCCGTCTTCTTTTCAGAGTCGTCCTCGGATGCCTCCGCCGAGTTGTTGCCGGATGGCGCAAACTTCTCCTCCCAAGACTCGAGAATCACCTCCTCCAGGGTTCGGAAGATGTCGTTTGTGGGATCGCCCAGCCACGGCTCAGCCTTGTTGTTAATCTCAATGGTAAGCCTGTTTTGCGACTCAAGCTGCCCGAACTCGTTTTGGAGGAATCCTGTCAGCGACTCTATGACGGTCTGCAATTCCTGTCCGGGAACTAGGCGCACGCTAATGTGCGCACTGGCGTGACTGCTGACCAGACTACCATCAGGACCGGAGACCTTGTATCTGTGCAGCGTCAAGTTGGGTTCTCGCCATCGCGCCATTAGCGACTGTTTCAGGCGATCCTCTGGGCCAGCCTCGGGCTTGTTGCGAATCAGGATCGACGCGATTTCGTCGTACCGTGCCTCCTCCTCAGCTGTCACCTCGAGAATTCCATCGTAGAATCCTGGGATCTGAACCCGGTTGCTGGGGCCCTTGAGCTTGGACAGAATTTGAGTGAGGTCCGAAAGCGGCTCGTTCAGCATGTAGGATCCATCAACACCAGAGTGGATGTCGGGACGAGGCGCATCGACGCATACCGTAGTGTGGAGCACGCCTCGCAGCCCATACGTCAGACATGGCACCTCGTCGTTTAGCCAGTAGCTGTTGGCCAGCAGGATGTAGTCCACATCGCCAATCAGCTTCTTGTTCTTCTTCACGGCCTCTTCAAAGCCCAGAGATCCAAACTCTTCCTCGCCCTCAATCAAGAAGATGACGTCATTCTCTAGCTTCTGGGCCTGAATCAGGTCGGTAACGGCGTACAAGGCGGCAATGATGGGGCCCTTATTGTCACTAACACCTCGGCCATACAAGAAGCCATTGGTCCCGTGCAGGGTAAAGGGGTCGGATGTCCAGTTGCCCTTTTTGCCATCGGCTGCGACAACGTCATAGTGTCCGTAAAACAAAATCTTCTTTCGCGTTTCGGCAGCCTCCTTCTTGGCCGAGAACTTGGCGTACACGACGGGGTTGTGGGGCTTCTCGGCGCTGAGCATCTCGACATGGCCGCCCAGGCGCTTGAACAGGGCACCAAGATATGTCGCTCCTTTGCGGCAGTCCTCAGAAAACTCGGGCCGCGAAGAAATGGTCTTGTAGGAGACAAAATCTCTCAGCGTGGACAAGAGCAGGTTGTCCGAGTCCTGGGCTGCATCCTTCTTGGCGCAGGCGTCTCCCCTAATGGTCCAGATGGAAATGTTGGCATCGTTGGATCCGGTAAAGTAAAGCTGCCTGTCCTTGTACTCGACGGCAGCCGAGGCCAAAATCTTGCCCTGGTGGGCGTGCCAGCGAGCGAGGCACTGGTACTTTTGTGTGACGTTGTCGTTTTTGTACTTGCCGTAGTGAGCTGTGCTGTATTTCTGCAACATTGTCAGTAAGCGGGCTCGAGTCTTGATCATGGCTGCAACCACTCACGCTGGCCCAACCATTGCTGGCGGCAGTCCACAGATAACCCCAGCTCATCTGAAGAGACATGATGTCGGAATCATGAGCTCTGATGACACGGAGTCGCTGCGCCGTGTCAAGATCCCAGAGCTCAACGATACCGTCGAGCTTTCCGGCGTACAGGAACGAATTGTCCAGTGCCAGGGACAAGACTGATTCAGCATCATCCGAGCCCAGCGTCATAATTTCCTGAATCCCTCCTGCCGTCTCATCATCCTCGCTCGTGTGGCCCAAACTCCAGAGCTTAATTGTTCCATCACCAGCACCGGAAATCAGCACGTCCTCGTCTGCGCCCACCTCGACAGTTGGACCCTTGGCCACAAGCATGCTGAAGACATATCCGTAGTGGGCAAAATTGCGGACGGAACCGGCATGCATCTCCAAAACGGTCTGAGCCTTGGGGATAAGACCCCACCTGTCATCGTTGCGCCTCGGGGTGCTGGTGCCACCAACAGCCTTGGAGTCGAAGAAGCGGTGGTTGCGGCGGTCGGGGTGCTGCTGCGAGTCTGGGGGCACAGTCGCAGAGGCATCCTTGAGGCCAACCCATTGAATGCTGGCATTCTGGGCACCGAGGTAGAGCGTCTCGTACTGAGGGCTGTAGGCGGTGCAGAAGATGTCACCGACGTCGTAGGAGCTGTAGATTTCGTACAGGCGGGACAGCGTCTTGGGGTCCCAGACGCTGATGATGGGGTCGCCGGCGCTGGAGAAGAGGAGCGAGTAGTCGGTCGAGAAGGAGAGGGAGAGGACGCTGCGCTTGTGGGCCTGGATGCGGTTGACCTGGTTGAAGGTGTCGAGGGACCACGCAACAATTTCTCCGTCCTGGGTGCCGGCGTAGATGGTTTCGTGCTGGGGGCTCACGGCGAGGGTGAGGACGGTGCTGGCGTGGCTCAAGCTGTGGACGAGCTCGGGCGTCATGACGGCGTCGTCGTCAACCTCGAGCGGGCTGAGCACCGGCGACTTGGTAGCGGGGGACCTGGTTGCCGGCGACATGGCGGGTGAAACCGAGCGCGAGGGCATCGTGACAGGGGCTGGGAGGGGTGGTGGATTAGCACAAGTATTAACGTGGGACGGGAAGACGAGACAGAGGCTTGCAAAAGCACAAGAAATCTGGAAGCAAAAAAAAAAAAGCAAAAAGAAACAGAGAAGTGCAGACTCCTGCAATGGGCTGGAAAAAATCAACAACAAAAAACATACAGCTTTCCACCAGAGCGGTAGAAGGTGGAATGAGGTGCAATTTAGCAGCGATGACACACGGCGTGCTCAAGGAGAAGAGTCAGGGACTGGTCCGCCGAGGCCGGGGGGTGGGACAGCTAGGCGATGACGCGATACCGAGAGGTGCTGGGTTTGTGGTTGTTTTCCCGGGCGGTGGACAAAGTTAGTGAGCAATGGCCATGGGCTGGTGGTGTAGCAGCCGCATTGCGATTGTGCCACGTCGACAGCTCGAGTTACGGCGCAATTGTTGGGGCGACCATCCGAGGCGGCTTGGCTGAAAGCGACGGGCGAGAAGGGGAGCAGACAGAGTTGATGCTATTTGCGCCACACGAAGCTCTCAGCCTTGCGAGTGAGGGGAAGCTTCCCCTAAGCTTCAGCCTCGACCACCAGCCACGCGCGCGCACTCGCACGCCAAAGGGCACTAGCCTCATTCGCCCTGGTTGGGCCGTCTTTGGGTTCCATCATTTCCCTGTTGGGATGAGCCGAGTGAGCACATGGCGAATATCACTGACACTGGCTGACGTTTAAAAAAGGATATTCTTCCAGCTTCTTGTACTTCACACAAGGCTCACCCGGAAACGCTGGCGGCTGAACATTGGGCCAGCACCAGCAGGAGCGCCAATTAGAAAAAAGATGACTCACTGGTGAGTGGTGTACGACGCCACGAAGCATGGAATGGACCAAGCGAGAATTGAGAGAAGGGTCGAGACTCCCACTTGGATGCACCGGCCACTTGTACGCTTGTACACGAAGTGAAGCACAGAGGAAACAAGCTAAAAAAGGAAGACCAACTTACTTATTATGCCATTCTCGTTGTGAAGCTTCTCCGTCTCCCGGATCTTGGCGCACCCCTGGCACCCAGCGCCCGTCGACTGGTCGTCCGAGTCCTTGTCAACAAGCATTTTGGGCGAGCGATGGCAATGACAGAGGGAGGTGGAGAGGATCTTCGTTTCACGTAGCAGGGTGCGCGCAGTCTGGGGTATATAACCAGGGGCCAAGAAAAAAAAAAAGCGAGGGACAAATAACGGCAAGAAAGTCACCTGCAGGGGAAAAAGAAAAAGATTGACGCTGCGGGAAAAGAGACAACGTCGCTGTTAACGTCTGCCGTCTCGCTGTTGTGCCCCCGTGCGTGCCCCCAACTGCCACGCGGGCTGCGTCCCGAGAGCCGGGCTGATAAGATGTAAGTGTGGAAACAGGATGTCAAGAGTAAAAAAACGCTCTAACGGGTTTCGAGAGGATGGCTTGCATAGGTCAAATTGATAACAGAAGAGAGGGTAGATAGCCGGGGGGGAGGGCACACGACAATATTTAACCAGCAACAGTGTCTTACTGTGCTGCTGGATTTGGTGTATATCCCATCCCCGAGAGCCAAGCTTTCCATCCTTGGGCTCGCTCCCGAGTGTCGCCTGTCCGTCCCGCTGACCCTTCAGCCTGAATTATTCCCGCCTCACCGAATCTTCCTAGCGCCCTCTCCCCTGCGCGATTGGCTGCCCCCAGGGGGCGGGCGCCCTCCCTTTCACCGCATCAGCCAGGATCCAGGGGCCAGACGGGGGAGGGAATGCTGCGCTCCCTTTCCCCTGTGGTGCCCTCTGTAATCGGCGCCGACGCGCGGAGTGGGCGGGGAATTTTGCGGCGCTTTCGTTGCTTTTTGACTGAGTGCGTAGTACGACACAGATATCACGACATTTTTTGTTTCAATATCCTCATCGCACGGAAAAAAGACCACTAAAAGCGCTCACAGGCGCGAAATTTCAACGGAAGCCATTTTTAATTACCACACAAACACCCCCCTTTTTTTATTGGCTTTTTTTCATCTCGGTACAAACGTGTCCGAATCTTCTGACTACCATCGTGGTGGTGACAGACCCGTGGTGCCACCCCCCTTGGAAATCCAACATGCTCGTTTTGTGACAAATTACCCAGGTCCTGCCCGCAAAAAGAAGTACCCAAAACCCCATGAAAATAGAAAATAGCAGAATTCTCATCCATGTTACATTCTCCAAGAATCCTTCGACCCTCGACCTCTAAACGTTCTCGTTCCCTTCTCACATCAGATTCGAGTCCCCTAACTGAGTCAATGTGACCTCGTAGTGGCACCACCACCAATCCCTATCCACTGAGGGCGAAGTTTGGCTGCCGATCACATATCGACAATGCTCGGCCGCTTAAATTCTTTGGTTCTGCCGTGACCAAAACTTCTCAGGCTTGGTCAGTGGTCGCTTGTAACCATCCCTCTCTGGACCGCGTAAATACAACATCTGGGTCGGCATCGCAAAATCCCACTGGGGCGAAATTGTCCTTTGAATTTGGTAATTAGAATCGAGGAAATCCGTCTCTTTTAGTGCGAGGTCCGTTCGGTGCCTCTCTGGCTCCTTGATGAGCCATTGCCATCATGGTACGGCGGTGGCTTGTGACCGTGCGGAGTCCAAAGGCGTTGCTGTTCGTACAGCTGCGGGATTGTCATAACCAAGGAACACACCTTCCTGGGGATTTTCTCTTGAAGTGATCCTCAGCTTTTTATTCCTGGACAAGATGCCTATCATAGCTAATTTCATCATTTTCACCCGCTTTTCTTTTTCTTTTTCGAAGATGAAAATGGCTCGGTCGCCCAAGTCGTTTGGTTCATAGGGCTTTAAGCATTTGACACAGAGGCTCGGTGTAAGGTGGCGGGGAGCGTTGGACTTATCCAATAGATGCTAAAGCTGAACTTGTTGGTTAATTTAGTGCGATATATCTGCTCGCAAAAGATCTGCTGGACCCTCGTGCCCCTTTTGGTAATATGAAACTGGGTGTTAGGGGATAGGATGAAGAGGAAGAAATGGAAACAGGACCCTATTGATGAATCCAGAAACTGGACATCTTCTCTCCCACTAAGAGCTAGGTGCATGAATTCACATGAACTACTCGTTGAGAGAGGGCAGAAGAATGGCCTCAACATCAAGATCGGGTTTGTTCTCGCTTGGTGTGGGTCGATCCGGACACCTTTTGGGGCATCCCGCCTGGTGCCAGTGTTTCCTTGTCAGAGTCATCTTCGTTGAGCAGAGCGAGTTCGAATTCGAGAGCCTCCATGTGCTCATCTTGCAGTTGATCGTCGACTTTCGCTGCAGCAACGATTTAATTGACTTGTGAATATGTGACTGTTTCTCCTTTTGCTCCAGGAACTGGACCAATGTTATTGAGCCGTTTGCGAGGATCAAAGGTTAACACAGCATCCTGCCTAACAAAGGCTGCGACGCCGGTCTGAGATGCCCAGATTGTGGACATCAGCCTGCGAAAGCCAGATGCACTCAGAATAAGACTTGGTTGTGACATTTTGCGAATGTTAAAGGGGAAATTCTCAGATCACGATTGTACAATGAAAAGATACTTGCTCATTTCGTTTCTCATGAGATGTTCTGAGACAAGTCACCTTTGTATACTGCAATGGCGACTGTGTTTGTTTTTGTTATGACTCGGAGAAACTTTCTCAAGATGTCTAGCATCTCTCAAGATAGACGATGACTGTCCCCCGACAAAATTTCGTACAAGATGCCCGGTCCCACGGCACCGGGAAACGCATATGGTATGCGTATTGGAGCTCGAGTGAGATTCGAGCTGGCACAGAAGTTCCGGGAATGTGAAGAATATAGCTTTTCGTGATGAACCAAGATGGCCACCAATTCGAATCTAGAAATGTAACGCCAAAAATAGGCTCAATGGAGTACCAAGCTGGAAGATGATACTTCCGATGGCGACCTAGGTGATCAAATGAAGCATTGAACTGGTTGAATTTCAACAGCTGCCTCATATTTCTGATGCAGGCATGAAAATGAATTGTGTGACAAGATTAATGAGAAAAGAAGCTCGTTAGGGGTAACATTGGTCTTGTGATGAACAGGCCGTCTTTTTCACGTACACAGACGAATCTGGCAAGTGCGAGCCAATCGCTGTCTGGCCAGAGGTCTTCTCTGCTTGTTCGTATATAGTGATGATCTCGGTGTCGATCAACTGATCCCTAGTCATCACGCTCTTTTGTTGAATCTAACGCTTCCGAGTTCGCCTCCTGGTATTTGAGCGAAACGGATTTTTCCATTCCCTTTTTTTCTTTTTCAGGAACAGCTTTGCGCTTCGACTTGGTGGCTTGGACATTGTCGATGTGAAAATAACTCATCATGGATCGGGTTGGTTTTCTGTCGAAATGA
Source organism: Calonectria leucothoes (assembly GCA_002179835.1). Taxonomy (NCBI): domain Eukaryota; kingdom Fungi; phylum Ascomycota; class Sordariomycetes; order Hypocreales; family Nectriaceae; genus Calonectria; species Calonectria leucothoes. The sequence goes on along the minus strand of NAJI01000011.1, from coordinate 81,720 downwards.
AACCTAATCCGGATTGATCAATCAAGCGGAGGAGACCCGGACAGTCAATGGGAAGCCTACGCTGTTTGTCTTCTCTCGACTGATGCTCTTGGTTGTGCTTACGGTTTCTTGTAAGGTTGAGTATGAGGGAAATTCAAATCCGAGGAAGTTGCATCATCAAATGTGCTGAGTGAAGCTTTTTGACGCGTCGGGAGGATGCTCGTTTGCTGTCGTAAAGTACACAAAGCCTTTACTAGGTTATCCAGTTCGTCATCATGATAATTGGAACCAGTAACTTTCTGGTATCGTAGGTTGGTTTTCGATTGGCGACTACTGTTCAAAAAGCCCATGGCCTTCTGCCAACAATTTTGTCTCAGGCGTTGTCTCGAGGTGTGACTGAGGGAGAAGAAGGAGAGACTCTACCATGATGGTTTCAAAGGATATAGTTCCTTTCTTGCCGCCTTGCTATGCTTGCAAGACCCTGCTCGCTTTTAAGTCGATGTGGGACAAAGACGCTGAAATTTCATTGACAGTGTCTTTGCTGGAATTGCGAATAATCTAACAAGGCGCACAGGTGCCACCGCACAGAACCACGTCTCCCGAGTGATCGGGGACTGTTGACAGTGCGAATCCTGGTCTGGTTTTCGTAGTGTTTCCGTTTCGGTGGTGTATATGTGTGCTGAGCTCGACTGCAAGGATAATTGTCGTCATCGTTGCCAGCCGCCAGCTGACTTGATAGGTGGCTGAGAAAAAGGCCGGACTCGATGTCTTTCTTCAAAGTTTCGAGTAACTCATGACCCCGTCTAAACCGGACATTCCATTGTGAGCGTGGACTGCAACGCCTCGGATATTATGAGAGGCATGCCATAAACCGCAGATGAGACCAGCATTTTATTAATATTGACGGGTTTCAAGTCAAGACGATGAATGATTCAGTAGTATGAGATATTGATTTGAAAGTCTCTTGAGGGTGTATTGGCGCGAAAGAAAGTGGTCGTTTTTGGGTAGGTCGAGAAGAGGGGGCCAGGCTTGTTCTCGTTAAAGCAGAGCAAAGCCCAATGCACAAAGGATTTGATGGTCCTGGTCTCTAAAAGGAAGATTTTGGTCTGTTGACAAGAATAAAATGTCAACTCCATATCTTGCATAGGAGGATTAGCTAGCGAGTTGGACGTAAGATGTATCGCCTCAACGGTAAGTGTCGACAAAAGTTTCCGCTTCTTCAGTAGTTTGTAGTTAGATTCCTTGGCTCTTGTACGCACTCTTGTATGCGAATGGGATTAGTATTTTCTGGATGCATTGACATCAAGTTTCTCCAAGATTGCATTTTGGGAGGAAAACTCGGTATGTGGGGTGTTGGCTAGTTTTGAACAAGATGAATATGGTTAGGGATTTTGTCAAACTTGTGTCAACTTTATGCCAAAGGAGCTATATTTGGTCGCTTCTTAAGCCATCCTGTGCGTAGCACATATATCTGCCAAACTGCAGTGTGTTTCAATACGGTTTTCATGAAAGTCTCTTTCATTTTTCTTTCCGCGCTTCTTTGGGTTTCATGGCTTGATGAAAAGACTTCCCCGAACAAGTGGGCATGGAAGACGGTCTGGGTTGGGAAACAGGCGAAACTGAGTTGATCATGGTCATATGGTAAACGCCCAAGTCATCGCGGGAGATGAAGGCTGCCCAGCCGTCATCGCAGAAATTCAGGAAATCATCGATCACATATGTCCTTTGCGACTGCACCCCCTCGCCCATGTCCCCCACCGATACGATCTTTGGATCTGGCTTTGGACTGTACGAGTGGATGCAGCTGCAAAACTTCCTATTGCAGAAGTCGCACTGGTTCTTGCTTTGGCAAGCCACGGCGGGCTCCATTGGCCATTCCCACGGCCAGTGCGGAGGTGTTGACCATGCGGGAAACTTCCCTGCGGTCCACACATTGGTTTCAACAATCGTAAACCCGTCCCCCATCTCCAACATCCACGACTTGTTCTCGATCGGGACGTACGTTGATGCCGCGGCAGCTCGGGAAGGGCGGCGGGAGGTGTTTCCCTGGAGGCACAACCACCCCAGCAGGGGCCAGTCAGCGCTGATTTGTTTTGCTCTGGCCCGAACCGCGTTGTACTTGACCGCTCGCTTTACCTGGACTTGTCTTAAAGAATAACCATGTCCCAAAACGATCCTAGCCCAGAAAAATCAAAGTGAGGATTCGATTGTTGCGAGCATCCAATTTGGATTGCAAATCTTCGTGAATGGGGATTGGTGATGTTCGTTAGGAATGTGGCTGTAATGAGCTTTATCACAATCTGCCACCTTAGAGACAGAGCCAAGCGCAAACCGGCCCAATACGTCTTGGGGGAGACAGTGGATAGCGGCAGTGACCTATACAGAATTCTCCGGCTCGTCATGAATTATCGTTGCCTCCTAGCACAAGAGATATGGGCAGGAAATAGTTGCTGGCGAAGTTTGATCGCTCAGCCTCAATAGGACCGATAAGAAAGACGTGGTTGTCTCCACTCGCCGAGAGGTTGATTCTCAAAACGCGAATAGATCATCAAACCATCATTGATAGTTGACAACGATGGTGGATTTTTCCATATGCTGCGCTCGACTAACCCTGGCCGCATGCCGAGTAGTGGGCAGACGTGGTCAAAACTCGCAGAATTAGAGGCTCTGCTTGTTGTGGAAGTAATATCGAAACCAGCGGGTCAAAATAGATAAGTCCAGAAGGCTCATGTCGCATCCAAGTATACATGGCTACGAAGCTCAGATGCTGTTGGTTCCAGGTGGTTTATTGACGTATCCTCGAAAGGCACTGGTCTGGTCAGTGGTGATTTCAAAAAGTCTCGCAGAATTCCCTGCAACACGGCGGGCCACGGACAGCTGCAAGAGGAATTGCACGAAAGTAGCGAATCCAATACGAAAGACGGATCGGAGGATGTCGTTTTCAGAGCCGTTTGGACAAAAGCTTGTGAAAAAGAGCAAAGGGGGCTGCCACAAGCACTGTTCTTTGCCAAAGGCAAATGTATCGAGTCTTCTCGGCTGAGATTTGTGGAATCATACTGCGATAATTTGGGCCGTTCGCGAGCAAGAGGGTCCTGTACAAGTTGCAGGAATACGGTCGCAGCCAACTCATAATGAAAACCACGCTGTGGTGGGGTTTCTTCTAAAATCCGATGATTCTTGGTAGAAGTTACCATGGAAATAACACAAAAAGCCATGCTGGAGAAAGATGGCCAAAAGAGATGCTTGTAGTGCAGGAGAAATAGTATGCGGGTTGCTCCTGGTGCACAAGCGCCAACATGGCTTTGACAGTCGACGCTAAGACGGTTAAATAGCTAGATTGCTTTCCTCTACACTCAGCGAGTCATAGAACACCAAGCCAGGGCCAGGAAAATGAATCTGAAAGGCTGTGGCAACGATGGTACAAGCGAGGGAATTTAGTTCGAGGTTATCAGTGGGCTCAAGTTAGGCTCTCTCGCTCTCTCATGGAGCAGAAATATCAAGCCTTTGCCCTTCCCGTTCACGAATTGGGCCGTCCACATGTCTGCCCAGGTGTGTGATCGTGAGTTCTGACCGAGTTGCTGAATGTCCAACCTGCAGCAAAGCTTGAAATAGCTGGTGCAGAATATGAAGTGGAATGTTTAAAACACATTAATGAGCCGGGTATGTTGTTGTGAATCTGGCAGTCCGGTGCGATTGGTTTGCCGTGCTTGTCGACTCGCACGAAGCTCTTGCTGAGCGGCATGGTCATAAAGGATGCCAACGTATATCGCGTAGATTCGATTTTGGTGTTGTCAAATTGACTTGTCCACTAAGCAGTTCAGGAGTTGGTGGCGGACGTTTGCTGAGATGTACTCGACAATGCCTGATCGTAGTCCATGGTCGCCTTCACAGCCGACTCGGCCATTTGAGATCGACCATGGAGAGGGGATGATCCGTGTTTTCAGACACGGCCTGTTGCTGTTCATGTAATGCTATGTCTGGTGACTGGAAACCCGATTAATTGGGCAGCGAGCGCAGGAAAGACCCAATTTCGTGGGCTGTTTGGGTTCGACATGGCGGACACTCTGTAGCGAGAAAGAATTGTGAGTGACAAATAAATAGTCGTACAAATCGTGAGGGCTTGAGCTCGTAATAGCAATCTAATGTCGTTTCCGGAACTGTGCTGGCCCTTTTCAACTGGGACACATCCGTCAAAGCTAAAGGTGTAAGGGCGCGGAGACATCTGGGCAGTTGCGAGATCACGCTGGATCATGCATGTCGAGGATGAAGGACATGCTTGATCTAAGAAGTATACTCCCCATTGTCGTATTTTTAGAATTCCATCTATAAAGTTTTTGAATCAAGCCAAACAATCGTCAAGTTATTTTGTGTTGCTTCGTTTCTCCATGGGGTGAAATAATGCTGGCCCATTCCGCAATACGAACGCGCCTTGGAGAAGAAGATATAGCAGCAAGCCAGTGGATACCTGGCACTGCCGACTGTACCTTCCAAATCGCTAAGCAGTCTAGTTTCAAATTCGAGTGCCAAACAAGTTGTTGTAGCGAAAGCTACCGATGCGGAATGGCTCTTCAGTAGGCGCATTCGACATGTGGACGATTTGGATACATGGCAAGGTCAAGCATATTGATGAAGTGAGCACGCCGCTTCCCATGTCCTCGTCAAACTCGAGTCCATCTGCGGAATGAGCCAAAGGGGGGGGACGACACATTCTTTCCACTCGAAAGGACAAACCATTGCCCCCATACAAGATGCGGTTGTGAAAAATAACGGCAACAGCATGGTTTCATCGAATAGCTCGAACCTAGAAGTCTTGCAGAATAATTGTAGCAGCTAGATATGAGGAACTCCGCCAACCCAAAGACGAAAACTGGCATAAAATAGTTGCCATGTCGTTGAAGGTGACGTTTCCAAGGGAGGCCGAACTATGTTGAGACACTTCTGCCGACTTCCAATTCATAGGAGGTGAAGATAAATTTAGCTAGTTTATCAGACGGTCTCCAAACCATCAACAGGAAGGAGGCCCACGGCTTCGTAGGACGGGACCGCAATTCCTTTTTGTTTTTATCCCTTTTGAGATGTAATCCTGAGATAGTACGTAGGTCGATAACCGCTCTGACCCAGACGCAAACTATAGGCGAAAATCATTTGCCTCATCTCTCAGTATCGTGGTCCAGAATATTCCTCTCTAGCTTCTTCCCGGAGCAGCTCCTCGCACGCGGATGTAACGGAGCTGGAGCTTGGGGGGAAACACCACGAAGCTGTTTGGCACCATGATTCCCAGATCGACATCCGATTGCATGCATCAACGGAGAGAGATCAGAAAAGGCCATGCTTTTGGCCTGGGATCCCCGGTCTTGGTGCCATTTTCCGGACCCGACATTTTGGTGCTGGGCCGCCAAGTAGTGAGTCGCTGTCGTAGCTCGCAAAGATTGATGTCGTGCTCCATCTTGTTTTTATATATGTAATTCTTTGGAATTGGAGAAATGGATCCTTCTTCGCATCAATGCAAAACTGGTCGTTGGAGACATAGGTCGAAACACCTCTCCCGTCCCGATTCCAACAGAGCTTGGCTCTGTTGCAAAAGCCTCCGGAAAGAACCATGTTCCGGTCATTTCCATGGCTTTGGAAGCTCGTTGAAGTGGTATACTTCCTCGTACGCGATGGCGTGAAAGATTCAAGCCAGGTGCAAAGGCTATCTGTGCCCTGCGTGGAGGTGCAAGCTGGCATTGCCGACATATTCTTGAGTTGGATAGCGATTATAGGAAACGAGGGAAACTAGCCACTGTAGTCCGATATAGCTAAACACGCAGTAGAATAGCTTTGAGTGTGGCTTCATTGCTGGTGAATGGGTTCGCAAAGACCATAGACTGGGCCGATTGCTCGAGGTCGGTTGCAAATACGTGTCTCGATGGTAGTTTGCGCTTGGATAAAACCAACCAGCAAACCCATCAGTTGTCCATGAAGACACGATCCAACAAAGATCTACAAAGGCACTAGTACTCATCCGCCAGCCGCTCCAGAAGAAGATACAGAGTACGCGGAACTAGTAAATCCGTCAATCCACTCAGACAGGAGGCGATAAACGAATGTTTTCCGACAGGCCAAATCAAACTCTTCTGGCGTAAATCTCATCTCCGAATGCATCATCGTCATCTCTGAACATTTGCCGGTGGATTGAGGACAGTTCGTGCCATGTTTTCGCTTGGGTTGCAAAAGCCAAATGTGGTAGGTACAGGATCGATGAGACCCCAAACCTGCGCACGATGGTCTCGATGCAAGGAATACTGTTTGTGTGCAATTATAAGCTTCGAAGAACAGGCAAGAGGAAGAGAAATGCTGCGGTCGAGCTCTGAGTGCCTCCATGCGCTTGCCAAAGACTTTGAACATGTGATTCGGCCGCAAGCCGTCTCCCAGATCAAGAGCAACTCGATGTCGGTTGAGATACGATCGAAGTGGGGGAACATGAAGCTGGCAATTGCTGTCTCCGCTCAAGCTTGTGCGAGCTAGCAAGACGCCGTCATCTTCATTCAAAAGCTCGTGGACGATTATCATGGTCCATGCTTCCATACCCAGTTGTATAGTGGAAATCCGTCTTGATGCAGTTTCTTCCGGGGAGCCGGGGACCGCATTTTGATAACACAGTGCACAATGCACCGACCAAATGTACCCCGACAAAAGTCTCCGATGAACAGTTGGCAGTAGATATGAATGAGAAACCAAGCGTGAACCATAGTTCGACATCCAAGTCTTGCGATGTCCTCCGAGTCGATGGGACGATAGGATGTCGAGCCATATCCGATATCGTGAAGAATCGAGCCTCATGGATCTCAGACGCACAGTAGGAGTTCTGCTGCCCAGTTGCGATCCGAGCATGTGTCAGAAGGCCAAATGCATTCCTTTCATCCTCATATATACAGATGCGTGGGAATTGATTGATTCTTCTCTCGGACAACTCGGATGAGACCCACGGCTAGTGATGAGGGCGCGCAAAGCCAAAACTCCCAAGCATGCATCTGTTGCATCCGATCGATGAAGAATGCAACCGAAACTTGCTGGGTCTGTCGATTCCAACTCTCTTGTAGCTGTGGAAGACGCCGATTTACCGTGATCGGGCACTTCCCAGAGAGCCAGCCTTGAGTCTCCTCGGCTAGACATCTGGTGCACACATTTGATGTGTCGAACTCAACAAATCCGAGTTGCTGCTGAATCGTAGCGAGTCCATTTTTCCGAGACTGAATCCCTTGATATCAAGTGGCTCAGGAGACCGGGCAGCCAACCACTAAGGCGCTCTAGGATCTGGGACGGGAACGGTTCAGAGGGCGGCTTGAGCAGAGGCTCAGGAAAGCGCCGGACAGATATGACCAGGATATTTCCAGGAGGTCCCGGTGAAGGTGGCCAATTCGACGGAACGGTCTTGTTGGAGTTCCATCACCAATTCTCACAAACAGGAACCAAGAGGGGCTGTTGTCCACCAAAGCAAGACACCCAAGCGAGCAGAGGACGCTCTTGACTACCAACATCAGCCCGTATTGGTGTCCGTGAGACAGTACAAGGCTAGCAGCTTTTCATCTCTCTTGTGGAGATGGTGCAAATGCCTCCTGCTCAGCGAAGCGGTGCCTTGGAATTGGTGGGATGAAATGAGGATCCTGCACAGCGAGCCGTTAGTCATGCGTCTTGTGGGCGTACCAAGCCAGCTGACTTACCAGATGATGGATCCCACCAAGGAATGCTACGGCACCAAGTCCAAGGAGCAAATATATAATGCCCGGCTTGAAGGGGCTGCTCAGAGACTCTAGCAGAATTTCTGCCTGGTCACAGGTTAGCAATCCATCGGCTCCAGCAGTGGTCGCAGACACTTACATTCAAGACGTATATAGACTTCACCATGAAACCGAGTCGCTGCCCAGATGAAGCCAGACTCTTCAACACTCCTCTGGCTCTAAACAGCACGACCTGCCAAGCCACAATCCTCATCACGGACGTGCATGTATCGGCGCGTCCAAGAGGTAGGGCAATGGCAAAGGCTTCGATAGCTGCCAGTTCCACCTTTTCTCCCCAACCCAGAATCCGACGCAGCCACGATACTGCAATCCACCTCTCCGTGCCATCGAGTGTGACGGAGTGGAAGTCGAACTGGCGATCAAAGTCAGTACATCAGTCAGCCAGAAGAAGAAGAAGAGGAAGAGGGGGGAAAGCTGCGGCGAACCTGACACATACCCAAGGCTTTTTTGAGGAAAGCTTTTGACGGACTCGAGCCCCCACTCCTACAAAGCTCAGAGTTGAAAAGGTTGGCAGAAGCAACAGCAGTTAAACCGTTCCCTGTTTCTTCATGTCAGCAAGGGGGGTCCTTTCAAGAACCTCCATCTTTTCAAAACTTACGTGTCTTCCCCAGAAAGTGCAGACACTCTGCGTTGCCTGCGCTCAGTGCTCATGCCGACTTCATTGTCGTCGTCACGCGCGAGCAACGCAGCCAACCCACACCCCATCTCCCTCGATCTGCCCGAGAAACAAAGAAACGATAGCAACGGCTGGAGTTATTTGGCAGAGGTCTATGCCGCGCCCTATAAAGCCATTCGCCGAGCGTGCATGAGTCGATGTCAACCAATGGGCGTTGCCGCACTGTTCAGATCTCTAGCCACGAGCAGACCGTTGCCGAGTGTTTCTCACGGTGTAAACAAACGATCACAATGAGCTCGGCGCGAAGAATCTGAATGCGAGCGAATCCTGGCTCCCAACGCAAACCCCCGACCGCATGGGCAGTCACCGTCAATTGGCGGACCAGCCATCAAACAAGCCAGACAGGCCCGGCTTTTCTTGCGATCTTTTGACCACGCCAGATCTGTGCCGTGGGCGTATCTCTAGCTGTTTAACTAGGTCGCTGCTTTGCGAGGAGCCAACTGTGCGTGAGAATGGTTAGCAAAGTGACTGCCAGGGAGGGAGGAGATGAAGAGGCTTACCGATCTAAGGCCGCCATGTGCCACCGCCAACGGACCAGCTGCATCAATGGTTAGCAAAAGAAGAGTATAAAAAGGAGAGGAATCCAAAGACTTGCCCAACACTTGTGACCATGTTTCGGTCACGGGCCAGGCTGCGAGTTCATGGTTAGCCAAGCCGTAGTCAAGGGGAGTCAATCAAGGGAAAGCTCACTCACTCATTGAGGACGGAGGGTATGCGCTGGACCGAGCCAGCAGTTCTCGCAACGGGCTTTTTCGCACCCTGCGAGCCGATGGCGAACCTCGGCGGCCAGGTTGAAGGGAGGGAGGGGGTCCTGTGGTCGAGGCCGCCGTGCCCGCCTACCGTGAGTAGGCATGGAGCGATCACGACTGAGACGGGCACGGTGGCCAGGACCCAGGGGGGGAGGGAGTGTGTGTGCGGATATATATATGAAGACTGTTGTGATGTCCTGAGGAGCAAGTTCAAGACCAGAGCAGAGGGGGGAGGAGAGGACCGTTATATACTCCAAATCAGGTCTCCCTCCGAGCTGCTGAGTAAACAAGATGGTTCCTTTTTTTTTTCCTTTTCTTTGCACGTCATCAGGGCTCCCGGAGTTGAATCTCTGTTTGATGGCACAAGTCCCGCCTTCGGGCATATCCTGCCGTGGCCCACGTTGTACAGAACCTCAGCCATCCGCGCTCTTGAACGAATCATCCACGGCCAAGAGTGCCGCTTGGGCCGTCTATCCGCCTTACTTGATGGTGCAAGTTCCACGCTCGGGCATATCTCGTACCGCAACCGACGTTCAACACGGGAGAGCCTCCCGCCATGTTTGATAGCACCAGGGGCGGAGCCTTTGACGAGTTGCCCGCAGCCGACGTGATACTCGCGCGCCTTTCTGGCGAATCATCCGTCATTGAGGTTACGCAGGGATCCAGCTTTCTACGTTGCTGCTGCTCTTTTGCCACGCAAGGGCGCATCTTGGCCGAATCATTCCGCAGCCGACGCTGCACAAGACTCCACTGCCCATCTTTACTTGATGGTGCAAAGGCGCTCCTGTCGCCAATCATTTCTAACCGAACGCTGCACAGGAGCCGTCACCCACGTGCCCGCCTTACACACAGCGACCTACCCACGGCTTAGGCTCAGTACGAAACGGGTGGTGCGCTGGTGAATACGGAAAGTTTGCCTCGGATCAAGACGAACATCAGCCCGTGTCCACGGCGGCCGCTTACATGCCTCCCGTCTCAGCTCAGGGCGTCATCAGTTTCACAGCCACCGACACGGATGGCTAGCTACGGGAACAATTCACACACTGGCGGATAAATGCAAATCAGGAGAAGCAAGAGTGAGGCAAGCAAAAGTGACAGTGTCAAAAAATCCGGGAGAGCACGGCTCGGCGCGGCTCCCGGTCCAGTTTTCAATTCATTGGTGTACAGGTGAATAGTAAGCTGAGGCAGGCTAGCTAGGTGAGAATTGGTCAAGAGAGTGAAGCCGCTCGTTCACATGCATCCATATCCATGCATCTTGTAAGAAAAAAGAAAAGTCGAAAAAAAAAATGAGAAAACCCAACTCATACCGTAATCTCATCCGTCATCCTTTGTGATGTATATACGTCTCATGAGAAAAAGAAAAATCCAAAATCCAGACGAGCTGCCACGAGTCTTTCCTCGTCAATCCGATAATTCCCTGTAGTAGACTCCCGCCCATGATATAAAAGAAACAATGCGTGCCCCTTTCGTGTCGTCTGTCCGTCTCGGCCAGTGAGGGCCTTTTCTAAGAAAATGAGAAAATAATATAGTAATGACACTCATGTGTAAAAACGCAAGAATGAAAAGAATAGAAGAAAAAACATCGCTTGTGGAACAAAGCCCTAGATTGCTCTAGGCGAGAACCAGGCTTCTCTCCTTCTTGGGCTTGAAGAGAGCCTTGAGCATGTTGTTGGTCTGTCGGTGCGACTTGGGTCGGAGGACGACCGAGTCGCCATCGCGGCTGCTCTTGCCGTCGTCAATGGCCTTCATCTCGACCTTGTCCTTCTTCTTGCTGCGGTGGCTGCGCTCGCTGCCGGCGACGCTCTCCGTCTTGCTGCTTCGGTGGCTTCGGCGGTCAGAGTCGTCGCGGTCAGTCCTGTGGGTGCGCTCGCTGCGCTCGCTTCTGTGGCTGCGCTCGCTCCTGTGGCTTCGGTGACTTCGGTGGCTCTCGTGCGTCTTGCTTGTTCGGGTGCTTCGCCGGGACTTTGTGTCAAAGTCGTCCTTGCCGTACATCTCCTTGGTCACACGCTCGGCCGCGGGAGTAATGAGCTCCATGTCGGCGGACTCGTCCTCGCCAAAGGGCACGATGCCTCTCCTCCAGGTGTCAATAGTGCTCAGGTCGTCATCGACATCGTCGATAATGAGGGCCTCGTCGACGCCTTCGCTGTACTCGGTGGGTGCGCGCTGTGGCAGGGCACGATCCATGGGCGCCTCGTAGGCGGGCAGGGCGGCCTGTCGCATCATCTCGTCCTGCTCGCGGACCCTCTTGACAATCTTCCAGCCGCCGAAGCAGACGGCGGTAACGCCCAGGACGGCAGTGGTGCCGATGAGGAACTGGGGCGACGACAAGAGACTAAAGACGGCGGGGGAGGCCGTCTTCATGATGCCGAGGAAGGCAGGCGACGTCTTCTTGACCATGGTGGACAGCTCGCCGAGGGACAGGGCAACGGCAGCAGCTTTGTCGGGGTCCTTCTGGAGCTGGTCAATGGTTGTGGTGGCCGAGTGGTGCATGCACTTGGCCTCGTCCAGGAGGCGCTCGATGCGGTGGATGAGGCTGGTGGCTTCCCTCTCCTCGTAGTTGTTCTTGGGGTCCAGGTCGGTGCGGTACTCCAGGTCGGGCGGGATGCTTCCGTAGGCGAGATCCATGTCGATCTGCTTCTTGGGCTTCTTGACCTCGACCAGGTCACCGGCCGAGTGGGAGCGGGACGCAAGGATGCCGGGCCGGTAGACGGTCATGGGCTGGTGGTTCATGTCCCTCTTGGCCAGCTCCATGTTGGCGTATGGGTTGACAAAGGCGCGAGCGACGGGGGGCCTGCTGGGGGCCGTGGCCGAGACCTCGGTGTACGTCTTGAGGTTGCCCTCGGTGAGGGCGTGGCGGCTGCGGGCGTCGTAGTCATCGCGGCGGGATGCGACGCTGCGAGATCTCCTGCTGCGCTGGGAGCCGTGGTTGCTGCCGGCGTCGATGGCGCGTCGCGAGCGGTCGTAGTTGGCGTAGTGGGCGTACTGGTCGTCGTGGTATCGCGGGGCTTCGGGCAGGGCGTGCGGGTTCTCATACGAGGTTTGCGAGCGCTGGAGGTTGCGCTCGTTTCTTATTTCATTCTTCTTGTCCTTGTAGTTGCCCTGGGCATCCTTGAAGATGGAGTAGAGGTTTTTTCCCTGGTGTGCAATGTTAGCGCGATTGAGTTTCTCAATTGTCAAAGTACACGGGGAAAATGGAGGTTGGTAGAAGTGGGGGTGGGTGTAGGTAGTTTGTGCGTGTGCGAGTGTGTGAATACGAGGGTGCACGTACAGTCTTGATAATCTTGCCAGAGTTGTTGACAATGGTAATAGTCTGCTCGAGCGCTGTTGCAGGCATGACGGGCAGATGCGGGTGAGGGAGCTCTGTAGAGCTCTCTCTCTGTCTTTATGTCGGGTTTGTGCGACAGTGATGAGAAGGACGGAAGATTGCGGGGGAGGAAAAGAAGGGGAGGAACTAGATGAAGTAGTGGCAGGCGGATTGTCCAATATAGATAAACCGAGAGACCAGCTCTCCTGTGCTGTGCTGTGCTTTGGCTGTTGTCGCAAATTAAAGAACAGAAGCCAGCAGCCGGGGCGTGTAATGTAGTAAGGTGAAGGAAGGCCAGGCAACCCTGGGGGAAGTTGGGCCCTCTTTTTGGGAGAGAGAGAGGGCGACGGAGGAGGGACGAGGAGTGCCTAAAGGGCACGCCCACCGTGGGATGATATGGGAGGGATGGAGGTTGGTGGCGGGTCGAGGTGAGGACTTGTGCTGCTGTGAGTGGAGCAGTTTTTTTCGCTCGCAGTGGGGAGGGAGACGTCGGGTTTATGAATCTGCGTGCGCCTGTGCCTGTGCGAGTGGAGGGGAGGGGGGGAGCGGGAGGACGGTGAAGGGATGGGAAGGGTACTTTGGGGTGGCAGGGAGCCCGGGCGGCTGGTCAGGTACCGGCGACACAGGGCGGTCCTAGCTGGTGGTGCTAACCGCTGTTCAAAGGCCCGCCTGGGAGGCCCGCTGGAGGCCACCAAAAGGGTCACCTGGAAGACACCCGGCGGGGGATTGGACGGCGCTGGGCTGGGCTGCGTGTGGGGGGGAAACCAGGGCCCGAGCTTTTTGGGAACCGCAGGTCAGGTCCGTCGGCCAGCTAGACAACCCAACAGCTAACACGCGCGCTCCACACCTGGCAAGAGCACACCAGAGCAAACCGCCTAGGCCAGAGCAGTGCCCTGCTAGCGAGCAAATGAAGAAGGGCTGGGCGCAGGTAGGCAAGGCAGGCCGTTTGCGCCGTATCAGACAGGGCAAGGCGCGCAGAGTTTCAGTGAGTGAGGCGGCGGCACGGCGGCAGAGACGCCGAAAGGATCCCCCTTCTCTCTCCGTTCGCTGCTGGCGCCCTCCACCCTTTTTTGATGGAGACGCCCCGGGTGATCCACGACCTAGGAGAAGGACCCCGGGATACCGGTAACGGGCGTGTGCTTTTTTAGAGCGGTGTCGGTTGATCGGAGGAGGTCGGTTACCGTTTTTTTTTTTTTTTTTTAGCTGGCTGGGTTGGGTTCCTGAACGGACACTGTCTCTTTTCTGTTCCTAACCGAGAGCACATAACTCAGGCGGTGTCGAGTCGGTGAGAGAGGCAGGGAACTCTCCTCCTGTCTGTAACAGCAGCCAAGAGAAGAAAAATTCCAGGGGAGATCCCGGACAGAGGAAGAAGCGAAAGTAAAGGAGAGAGAAATGAGGCTACAATCAGGCAGTAAGGTTCCTGAGCTATACGACGGCTTTGTTTTCCTGTTCCTCCTTGTGGTTCAATCGTATACTATACAAGGTGAATTAAAATAAGCGGTGGGGGGGCGCGTATGTATTGCTTGCACAGGTCTTGGGCTGCTGCTGCATCCTTTATATGTCGGCGCAAACTCTTGGAGACGTCCATCTGCAATGTATGTCAGAGGCGTCAATTTGGGTCGTGATGTATTTCGGCCAAGGAACCGGGCCAGGTGTAGGGTCAGGTACAAATGCAAAATGCAATGCAGCTGCAGAGGCAATCAAATCAGAAGGGCCAAATCATCTCGGCCGGGACGGTGGGCTTGGGTTGGGGGGCGGATGCACAATGATGCCAACGGTGCATGAGAGATTCTGCACCCTTTTTCCTGTGCTTCTCTTTGGCCACCACCAAACAGAAACTTGGACAACAACGCGCGCCCTATTGCACGGCGACGAAGACGCCTTCGCCCGCGATTGCGCGAATCGAAGCCCATGTCACGTCCCCTCCCCCTCCCCCCGTCACATCGCATCATATCAATCAAAGTCTCCGATTGTCCCGGTAGACGGGGAAAGGCACGAAAGACGAGGGAGCTAGAGCGTTCCATGATTCCATGAGATGCAGCGTCAAAATGGCCTCACCGTAACTAATGTCACCGGCGTCGCGGGGGGGCCGCGGGTGCAAAGCGCACGCAGTCACACACACGCACACACATGGAGAGAATCTGCAGCCCATCATGTGCTGCCCCCTGCGGCTGCCATGCCATCTCATCTCTGGCATCGTCTCAGACAGATAGAGAGGGATGAGGAGCCCAAGGAACAATCCCCGTCATTAGTTTTCTCGCATTCTCTGGCACGAACGTCAATGTTCCCTCCCCCATTCCTCGTCATTCCCTCTGCCTCTCCTCCGTCTACACCCCCCGCTCGCAGGACAGACCCGATGCGATGCGCGGTGCTCATCGTCAGGCGCCTCTGCAGTGATAGCGCGCAACTCACCCTATCATGGCCCGGTGCCGACAGGGGTGCTCCGGGCGCTGGGAGGGCCCGGCTGCCCAGTCATGTCTGCGCGTCGCCGCTTTGGTCCACCATGTGCAGCATCGAGCATGGCCGGCAGGGATGGCGCGCCCCCTCGCAGGCCAGCGTTACAGCTCAGAGGGCAGCGAGAAGAGGTCACCCGAAGGGCAGCACCGCACCGCTGCGGGACGAGACAGGAGGGGAGGAGTGTGATTGCTGCCGGGGGCGGCGGGCGGCGATTGAGGTCGCGACATGTGGTGTGCCCGGCGTCCTATCAACCGCTGACGGGGCTGGCCTTGGGGAGTGTGAAGCGTGAAGGGGGCCCACGATCTGCCATGTGCAGCAACGCTCTCCTGCTCACGCTGCCCTTTGCTTGTCCATATCCAATCTCGGGAGAGGCTGGAAGGGATGGGCGGATGGAACGGGAGCTCCCATTTTAGGAAACTGGAAGTTTCGTTGGCTGTCGATCACAGTTGTCGACGTTCCTTTTTTTTGCCTGCCCTGGGTAGCGTCTATTTCCTTCCACCGTTGCCGCTGAGTTCTTTTCGGGCCATGGACGGTGATGATGATGTCTGCTGCATCTGGCGCTTCCCAAGCCCATGACGTCTCAGCGGCGCATAATGTCATTCTGTCTCAGCGGGCACCATGTTTCGATTGTTGGGCGGTTGCAAGACAGAGGGCATCGCTGTCACATCTCACATTTTCCTTTCTTCTTTCCTTGTGTGATTTGTTGGCCGTGTTTGCGCTGGCCACCCCCAACCTGAATTCTGCCTGCCCCCCAGACTGACTAACACGGCGCTGCCATGACTCGACCAGGGGGGAAGTGGTGAGAAGGTTGTCGATTGTCGACTGCGGCGTGGCCACCGCATCGGCGGCAGATCAAAGACAAAAAGGACAGGCCAAGCGTGGCTGAGGGTGGCTTCATCTGGACCCTTCTCGCCGTGCCTATACCTGTCCCGCTGAAACACCCCACACCAGCTGTGGCTCAGTCGTGCTCTTTCAGCTGGCATTGTCACACACGACCCCCAAAAGTCTAGATTTCCTCATGCAGTGTAATGTCATGTACTATACTAATGGAGTCGAGCTTGCGCTGCTTGTTCGCCTCTCTGGATCATGTACGATGTAGGTCTTCCCGGAAACCGGTTAAAGCACAGGCAGGGAGAAAACTCTGTTTTTTTTTTCTTACCTCTCTCCAGATAAGCCTCGTGGCGCTGCTGCCGTTCCACATGGCAGCAAACCAGTCGAGTCCGGCGACAGACACGACAACACATCATCGGTGGCGCCAAGGCATCAATCACACTCATGATGCCCGCTTGCTCCGTAGCCAACGGGCAGAGAGGCCCAAGCTCCGTGCGTCGTCTTACGATCCCATGTCTGTGCTTTTTGTCGGACGTGATGCAGGCGTGCAGGAGAAGGAATCCGGCTCTCTCTCTTGTCTTGCTCCATGTATGTCTGCAGTCTGGTCGCCGACATGGACCGAAGGGCGAGTGAGAAGCGAGTCGCAACACTAGCATTCCCTGCGCTGCCATCCATTGCGTTCGGCGCTGACTGTGCTCTGCTGTGCTCGCCAGCTAGTCCATGCCCCTCCCGCTCCTGGCTGTGCGTCCCAAAATACCTCTCTCGCTTGTGCTTGTCAGTCATGGGCTCGAACAACAAGTCCCCTTTTTCTTTTGCGTCTGCGCCGTAAGCACTGCCCGGTCTCGCTCTCGCGACATTATAAATCTGCACGTATACACGCTGTACCAGGCACTACATGTCGGTGTGTGGTTTTTGACAACCCCCAGCACCCCCCCTTCCCCTCCCCCTGTGAGCTGATCCGGAGCATCGGCAGCAGCACCCTCTGCGGGACCGCCTGAAATCTGTGTGCAACAGCAGAAATTCCCCGGCTCGAAACGGAGCCGACCAGGTGAGAAACGTCCCACACCAAGACCCGGGATCCCGTTATTCTCCGCCGCCGCCGTTGTCAAAAGGGCTGCTCGCTATTGGCTGTGGCGCGGCAGCCCGTGAAAAACGGCAGCACGTGTCGGGGTTGCATCCCCGGTCCGTCAGAGCAAATGCTACATGGAGAGCGTAAAATATATTCCTGCCTCATCACGCTGCTGCTCGAGCTGCTACAGAATATCGCTTCATTTCCCACTTTAGGTCTCTCGCAGCGTAGAATTTATGACGTTCTCCATGCACTCCGTACGCCTCACCTCCCACCATGTGCCCAATTGTGTGCGTTGGTTGCTGTGCTGAATTTATTTCCCTCGTGCCTTTGACAACTGCAGTCCAACCCACCCACCCTATACCCCTCCCCACACACGTGCCGTCACCGAGTGCGTCTGTCCTCTCCCCCGGATTTTGTATGCCCCCCCGCCGTCTGCATGTAAAATTCATGTCCTGGCCAACAATTAGAATGACACACACGTAAAGAAAAATGAGCCAAATCCGGTCTCGGGCTCGGAATCCACCCGAATACCACGGTAAGCTTGCCTAGACTGCGTGCCGGGGGCTTTAATTCAGCTTCATTGGCAAGCAGCAGCACCAGCACCAGGGATGCACCCGTCATGCCTTATCACCTCTCGCTTTCTGCGTCTTGCCCGTCAAAGCAACCCACGCGTGGCGGCAATCTGGACATCTGCGAGATGTTGCCATGACATAGTGAATTGTGACATGCCTTGGCAGATTGCCGTGCAAGCGCCCATGGCGGAGCGTCGATTCGCTCGCTGCGCAAAGGCTATTCATGTTTCGATCCATCAGCCAAGCAAGCGTTGGTGCCATGTACTCCACCTTGTCGACGGGCCATTCTCTCGCCCTCTTATCCACGTCCCTGTAGCCTGCGTCGTAATCTTCAACTGCGGCCTGCGTATCATATCGAAAGGGCACCACCTGTCAAAGGCCGCCCATCCCGGTCGCCCCAACTCCCGCTCCCGGCGCCCAGTCCCGAGGGGAAGCTGCACCTCTGCACAGCCTTGCTTTTTTTTCTACCGGCCAAGCTAGGCCGAGCTATAGTCTATGCCCTCCTCCATCATGAGTTGCATCGTCACACAGCATCATCCTTGATACACCCGACGACACCGGTTTGCGATCGACGCTGCCCGTTTTACTGCATTTGGATACCCGCGCAAGCTGTGCCATCGCCAGCCTATCCCGTTCTTCACCCGGGGTTTCCATTGATTTTTGGGCGTCTTCTGGAGGGATTGATGCTTGCTCGCATCCCGCTTTCCATTACACATCATGACTCCACCACGGCCGGCGGCAAATAACCTCGCAACGAGCGGGGAGCAGCACCTCGGGCCCCTCTGCGAGGCGCTCCAGGATGCCGTCACCAAGGTTAGCAGGGAGCTGGGCGACTTCATCGTGCACTACCCGGTGGCGCGCCTCGACCTGGGCGAGCTGATGCGGGAGCTGTCCGACATCCAGATGGCGGCGCGGCAGCTGGGCCACAACGCCACGGCGCTCGAGGACGGCATTGCAACCCTGCCGGCTGCGCTGTCGACGTCCCTGGTCGACGTCGTGGAGAAGGCCGACCTGCTCGTCGAGGACATGGATGATGCCCTCGCCCACGACGACCCCATCGAGGACAGAGGCAATGCCTGGCTGGAGCACACGGCCGAGCGCCTGCTGCCCATGACGCGCTTGGCCGAGAACCTCAAGGTGGCCATGAACCTTGGCCTCGATGTTTTGTTATTGTAAGCGGCGTCCATGATGCTGTTGCATCGTCTTGTAGTCTATTCTACCACACGAGCAGGGGGAGAAGCCTTACCCCCGCTTACACTCACACTCACACTCGCACTTACACTATTCCCATCCATTCCCTTCCCGATACTGGTGCATTCCCTATCGAGCGAGCAGCCGGCTAATCAGCGTCCAGTGCCATCAACTTCCAACCCCAGTCCGGCCAAAATGGGCTGCCTGCATACAGCGACTCCCAGATCCTCCAGGAGGCGCTCAACCTGCGAGACCGGCTAATGGGCGACTCGGAGAATGACGACCAGCGCTTCCAGGACCAACTGCCCGTCCTGGTCGAGTTTGTGGCTGCGCTGCAGGAGTACATGGAGGAGACCAACTCGATTCCGTCTGCACCACCACCGCCGCTGGACGACAGCACTCCGCCGGCAGCTCCTGGGTGAGTTGACTTCTATTCATATCCATGCCTGCGTTCCCATGTTGTCTCTTTTTGGCAAGTAGAGTGTCTAACACGCCCACCCCCAGAACCGCCGTCTCGTCGCTGCACTCGGAGACCATCCCCGAGTACCACGCCATCGGCATCACCAACCCAACTCCTCTCTCCATCAACCTGCACCACGTCGCCAAGAAGGAACTCTCCAACCACGAGGTGGTTGAGGTTGCCTTCCTCAACCGCAATGGCCAGCCCGCCATCGCCGTGTCCACCATGGACCCGCCAACACGCTTCTACGACACCCAGGCGAACCAGGTCTCGGTGCTCTCCAACCAGCACGGCGTCAACATGCTCTTCAGCGACACGGGCCGCACCTGGTCGTACCTGACCGAGGAGGACCCCAAGGACCTCAACGCGCTTGGCCACGACGGCGTGCGCTTCAAGAAGCCCAGCGTGTACCTGGGCGACTACATCAACGGGCGGCGCATCCAGCAGATGCGCTGGCCCGGGGCCCGGCCGCTGTGCTTCTCGCGCGATGGCCGGCGGCTGGCCGTGGGGAGCGCCCGCAACCGCGTTGCCCTCGTCGACGTGCGGGCCGGCGCCGTGCTCGACAAGGCGCGCATCCTGGCCTGCCACGCGGACGAGGTGACGCAGGCGACCTTTTCGGCCGACGGGCGGGTCCTCGTCACGCAGTCCCGCGACGGCACCGTCCGCGCGACGGACCCGGAGACGGGGCGGTCGGTGGCCAAGATGGACGCCGACACGTGGAAGAAGCCGCTGTTCGTGGGGGTGACGCCGGACAGCGCCGTCGTGGTCAGCGTCTGGGGCGACACCGTCTTCCACTGGAACTACACGACGGGCGCGCTCGAGTCGTACGCGCTGGGCTCCCGCCGCACGCGCGAGGGCTGGCCGCTGGCCATGTCGCGCGACTGCCGCTTCCTGTGCTGCCGCACCGACGACGGCGTCGACATTGGCGACCTGTACTCGGGCAAGGTGCTCTACACCATCAAGTTCCAGAGCGGCCACGCCACCGCCGCCGCCTTCAGCCACGACGGCAAGTACCTGGTCCTGGGCAAGGCTGCGTCGTGGATGGGCGTGCGCGTGACCATGTCGACGCTGGATATTTGGGAGCTGAGGTTTTAGGGGGGAGGAAGGGGGAAAAGGGAAAAGCTAAAACTTCGTGAGCATTCAATGTACAAAAAGTGACAAGACAGCGGTCTGACTGGACCGATGGGTAATGTTTCCTAAGCAGAGAGTGTACATATTTGATAAACAAAGATGCATAGGAAGAAACCCTCAGGGGCCTTGTTCGTTTGTGGTCAAGAAACCCCTGGACTCGACTAGGTGATCTAACCACCAGGATGCCATTCGGATAGTGTTGGACCCTCGAATCTTTCACTGATCAAAGAACAGTCAACTAGAGTTGATGCCCTCACATTTACAGAGTATTCCAACCAGCCCGTCGCTATTTGTATAATCAACCATCACATATACAACAAGACACCCTCGACCCTACTCAACCTCTGCCCACCTCTGCTCCAGCATGCCAATCTGCATCAAGACGCCCGGGTTCCCGACTCCGGCCGCCGCCTCCCGGGCCTGCCTGTCGTACGTGTGGCCCTGGAGCACCCACTCGTTTGCGTGGCCGTAGCCTGCGTACGAGTTGCCGACCGTGTACGAGTGGCCCTGCGCGGCGTCTATGGTGCCGCCCATGGATTTGTAAAAGGTGCCCGAGATGCCCAGCGTCCGGGCCTGCATGGCGGCGATCATCTGCTGGTTGAGCAAGTTCTCGGCCACGGGGATCGTCTCGCACCAGACCTGGTGCCTGCGCTCGCCCAGCGCGAGGAACCCTTCGAGGTCGCCCGTCCGGCAGGCCCTCGTGTACAGCTCCCGCATGCGCGGCGAGTACAGGTCGCACATGCGCTCGTGGTCCGGTGCGTCCCGCTGGCCGCCGAGGACGAAGCGCGCCTCGAGGCTGGTGCCCTGCGCAAACGTCAGGTAGCACTCCTCGCAGATGGCTGCGACGCCCCAGCCCCAGGCCCTGCGGCCTCCTGTCCCGCGCAGATGGCGTCGCTGGCACGCCGGCACCGTGCCGAACCTCGCTGCAAACTCGCCCAGCGGCGTGCCGTCGCCCCTGAGGACCGACTCGGAGTACTGCGCCAGGTACTTGGCGGCTCGCGCGTGGCCCGGGTTGAAGCAGCAGAGCAGCGTCTCGTCCGCCGAGACGCCCCCCTTTGGCACGAACAGACGTGTGCCCCCGATGGTCTGCACGATGCCCGCGTAGCAGCCGCCGCACACGCCAAACCCCGGAGGATCGCTGGGCAGCGTGTACCACGCGGCCTCCCTGGTGCCGTTCCTGTCGCAAAAGGGCTGGGCGTCGACGCCCGCCATGGCTCTCCAGAAGATGTCCCGGTCCTTTTGCACAATGGCGTGGTGGATCGGGATCACAATGTTGACGTGGCCCATGACGCAGCTGGTGTTGTAGTTGCTGCCCGCAACCTGCTGGAACGTGTCCTGGTCCGGCGAGTTGTGAAAGTAGTCGTAGTAGCAGGCTGCGCAAACTTGAAGGCCTTCGGGCCCGCGGCTGGACTTGTACCACGCGCGCCCGCTTGCCTTGACGGCGTCCTGCTTCGGACAGGCTGGGAGCTGGATGCGTACCTTGGCTCCCTCGACAAAGGCAGCCCAGTTGCCCGTCTTTGCGTGCTGCTCGTACAGCCGCTTGATGTACCAGACACTCGAGTCGCAAAACGCCTGAGCCGTTTGCTCGAGCCTGAAATGCTGCGCAAACCGAGTCCCAGCAAAATCGTTTTCGAAGCATGCTTTGCACATGGTCATTCCGGGAATGTCCGGGCTCGTGTACCACGACTCATTCTCTCTGAGGCTGGCCTGCGGACACTCGCCGAGACTTGGGGCGTACTTGAAGAATTCAACGACTGCGTCCATGCTGTCCGAGGACACGGCTTTTGGCCAGAGCTGCTCCTTGATGCGTCGAACTCCAAATAAACACCTCCGGGGCTTCTGGTCGGTAAAGTGTTGTCTTTTGAAATCAGCCCTGAACTGAGTATCCCAGATGTGGTCCACGTAGCACCTGGGGCAGATGAAGAATGTGGGCGCGTCCGGGTGATGAAACCAATCCATGTCATATGTGATAAGGTCCGTGGCACATTCAGCCATGGGTGAGACTCCAGAGGGGTGTGGCTGAGGAGGGGGAGGAGTTCGCAAGTAACGTGGAGGCGCGGTAGGCTGATGAGTCTCTGTTCTTGTTGTTGGCGAGAACTGGCTTGGAGGTGGAGGATAAGACTGGCGAGGGGTATTTGTCTCGTCCGAGTGTGTTTGGGATGGTGTGCTTTGCTGAACTGAATGGTTGATATAGGAATTGGCCGGAGCATCATGTCCTTGGTGAAGAGTTTGAGTCTCAGCTTGACTGTGGTCGGTGATGCGGTTCTGTGAATTTTGGGTTGGAGGCAGTTGCGTCGGGGGATGAGAGTACATCGTTGATAAAGCAGGTTGCGTTTGAACATGCTGAGTTGAAGAAGAGTATGACTGCCAGAGCTGGCTTTCAGGAGAAGTCGTTGTGCTGGGCGGGGCTGCGTAATGCGACTGCAGAGTAGACTGAGTCTGAGTCTGTTGAAGAGGACCATGGGGAGCTGCATGTATTGGTACAGGGATTTGATCCTGTTTAAACGGATTCATGGATGCTGGATAGCCTTGTGGTTGGTGCTGTGGTGCGCCTAGACCTGGAGACGTCGGCTTGTCCATCTCAGTGCTCGAGTCCTCGAACGCTACTCCCTCAACCGGCCTGCCAGCTCCCTGGATAACTCCCGGCCGCGAAGTCATCGGCACTGGAGGAGACATCCCAGCCGTCGATGGAACCGAAATCGGACCCGAATCCGGACCCGTCACTCCCGAAACCTGATCCGTCCCTGGCCGTGGTGGCATCGGCGGAGGAACATCTGGATAATTCTGCGACCTCTGCGGCGCGGCCCGCCGTGGCCCGCTCCCGCTCCCGAGCTGCTCCATCTGCTTCCAAAGCTCATGCTTCTGTTGCTGAAGAAGCTCGTCAGCTTCCCTCCGCTGCTCCTTGGCCTGGGCCCTCAGGCGCCCCAGTTCCGCCTCGGCCCGGCGTGACTCTTGCTCGGCCTCTTCGCGGTACTGCGCCGTCAAGCGCTCGGCGTGCTGCCTATCGGCCTCCATTTGCTTCTCTGCAGCAGCCTTCTCGGTAGCGAGCTGTTCCCGCAGCCGCGCGAGTTGCGAATGAGACTGCTCCATTGCCTGCTGCTGATGGGCCCTGGCTTGTGTGACGGCTTCTTCGGCAGCATAGTGGGCTTGGGAGGCGTTATAGTAAGGCGGTTGAGCCGAAGGTTGTGTATACAGAGGCTGTTTCTGTTGCTGTTGTTGCTGTTGAGGTTGAGGCTGGTATTGCTGCCATGATGATGTAGCCGATAATGGTGTTGGGGGCTGCTGAGGGTTATATGTCTGGTTGCTGTATTGCTGGCCTTGTTCGTATTGGGGAGTGTATTGTTGTTGACTAGGTTGAACTCCGTACTGCTGTTGTCCATACTGTTGTTGTCCGTACTGTTGTTGTCCGTACTGCTGTTGTCCATATTGCGTTGATTGCCCATATTGCCTTTGCTGCTGCTGCTGCTGCTGCTGCTGTTGCTTCGCCTTTTGATACTCTTGGTTTGCCTGCTGCACAATATCACCCGCCTTGGAAACCAAGTTGCTAAACCGACCCATCTTTAAGCCTACCTACAAAGGACAATAGGGAATACCACGCAGAGATTAGCGGTTCCCGACAGCGAAAGAGACGAGGGAAATGTGGCGGGGGGATAAGATTAATTTCAAGGCTCGCTCCCCTTGCCCTGTCCACCTCGTCTTGCAGATTCAGCTCCGTCTTGGCAGCGGGTACGATCCGGCCATAGATGGTGCGCCCGCCAAAGTGGATCACGATAAACGAGATGGAGTCACCGCCATCCCATCACATCATCACTGTTGCATCATCAGTCTCTGAGCAT
The DNA here is from genome assembly GCA_002179835.1 of Calonectria leucothoes. Classification (NCBI taxonomy): domain Eukaryota; kingdom Fungi; phylum Ascomycota; class Sordariomycetes; order Hypocreales; family Nectriaceae; genus Calonectria; species Calonectria leucothoes. Next base: position 57,681 of record NAJI01000011.1, on the reverse strand, counting down.
GTCCGGCTTGGTGGATGAGTTTTTAATTGCGACCCATTAGACAAGGCTAGCTGAGGCCTTCCCTTGAAGCCCCATGCGCAAAACGGATGCACAGTTGTAAAACAAAACCGAGTCCCACCTGATCGACAAGGCATACTACTCGACATCCCCCCATGCATAGATCGTGTCGGAACAACCGGGAAATGATCAGCATTCTCCATTCCTTTTGACAAGAGTGGGAGAAAAACCCACCAACACTGGCAGTGACGCCCTTGCAGCCTATTCCCAAGGGATTGAATGACAGTTCGTCTTCGATACGCGAGGACCACGTAGGTGGTGAGGGGAAACCTTACAGACCACGTTCGGCCTGGGCACCGGAAACCCAAACTGGAGATGAGATCAATATACATCCATTAAGAAAAGAATAACTAATCCGAGACCATCCATGATAAACCTCCGCTTAGAAGCATCATCATCAAACCGCTCCCTCTTTTCGTTATCGCTGCCGTATTTTTTTTCTTTGGCCTATCCATAATATGCATCAAGCCTCCTGGTAATTGATCGCCAAACAAAATCTCCCTTGTCCGTGACGACATTGCATATCGACATGAAAAAATAATAATAGATACAGTCCTTCGAAGCAATAGGTATATCCCTCCGTCCAACGCAAACCCCAACGCCGTTTCGTACCGTACCGTCCGTTCCTATCCATGCTAGTCACCTCGTATGTGAGACCATCAACGCCTATAGCTACCTCATTTTGCCTCAAAAGTTTTGGTTGACAAATGGGTCGTGCATGCATCAATGCTAGGTTATGTCTGTTGCTGTAAAAAGAAAATTTCTCAAGGCTCCTCTTCAATCATGGCCCGCACTTCGGGCTCGTTGAGCAGAATTCGTTTGCCCAGCTCTTCTGGGGCCTTGCCATCTCGAACGGCACCAAAATCAAGAATCTATAGACATGTTAGTCAATGGCCTTGTTCATCTTTGTATTGGGGAATCATACCTCGACATATGTGAGCGAATCACGCTGGACTGCCGCCACACATCGTCGCTCGTCAAACTTGACTTGCCACACACCACTCAGGTCGCTGAGCAGGTCTTGCACGCATTCGCCTGTCCTCACATCCCACATCTTGACCGTCTTCTCGCTGCCGCTGATGACCTTTCGGCCATCGTGCTGGAAGCAGGTGATGGCTCCCGTGTGGGCCATGAGCGTGTTTCTGCACTTGCCCGTCTCGGGGTCCCAGATGCGGAGAGTAGAGTCGGCAGCGGCAGACACAAGTCGCTCGTCTCGGAGATCCAGCAGACCAACGAGGAGGCTGTGGCCTTCCAAGGTGTGGAGGCAGGCTCCCGTGGCGAGATCCCAAATCTTGACAAGCGAGTCCATAGATCCCGATATGCAGCGGTTGCGCTCGTGATCCAAGACGACCGAATACACCTTCTGAGAGTGGCCGTGCAGGACGTGGAGCGATTCACCCGTGCTGATCCTCCACACACGAACCGTGCTGTCGTAGGATCCACTCACCAGAGTGTCGCCGTGCGCCGAGATGGCTCGGACGGAGTGGGTGTGGCCCGAGAGGACTCGGATGAAGTACGGGCAGTCAGACTCGTGGGCTGGGGGGCCCGTCTGGATATAACGGCGGGAGCCCACTTCGGGAAGACGCCACACCCTGAGCTGGCTGTCGCGGGATCCGGTAATGATGAGGGGTTTCTCGGGCTGCATGACAGCAGTGCCGTTCGAATCCTTTCCGGTCTCGGTAGGCATGAGGATCTGAAGGCAACGGACGGTACTAGTGTGTCCGTAAAACACCTGTTGACAGAGTCCCCGCTCAATATCCCAGACGCGAACGGATCGATCGGTGGATCCAGAGACCAGCATGTTGCCCTCGTACTGGAGAGCCCAGACACCTCCCTCGTGGCCTTCGAGCTTCTTTCGAAGCTTGCCGGTCTTGGTGTCGTAAATGTGGATAAGGGTGTCATCGCTGCCGGTGATGATCTTGTCTTCGTCGAACTGGAGGCAGGTGATAACGTGACGAGGGTGAGCCGCAAAAGCAACATGGCCAGGCTTGACCTCGCCGCTGGTCCAGCTCTGGCGGATCATGTGGTGGCGGCGGTAGAGCGACTTGTAAAGATGCAGCTGGCGCAAGCTGGGCAGACCCAAGTGAGGGTCAGGCACGGCGGCAGCGGCGGCGTTAGCAGCAGACAGCGGGCCTTCTGACTTGTGCTGCTTGACCTCGACCTGGCCCTTCTCTTCTCGGGACGACGCCTCTTGAGCGCTCGCCCGGCGTTTGGATCTTTCAGATGTCGTGTAGGTGTTGAGGGCCCTCTTTCGCTTCGATGTTCGTGCCTTTGCTGCAGGCTCATTTCGTAGTGTTCGCGTAAGCTCGTGCTCGGTCGATGTAAGGCGGTTTCTCATGCTGAGGTCCTTTTCGTATCCAGTAGCACCAACCGGGTCTTGCCAACCCCAACCTTGAACAATGGCCTTGTTCAGCTCACCAGGAGGGAGGTTGTAGCCGTCCCGATCAAACAGCTCCTTCCAGCCAGTTTCGTTTCTATCAACAATGTTGCGCCAGTGTTTGGAGACCTGAGCCGCTCGGCAGAGGTCACGATGGTCCAGGTAGGCAAGAACATGGTAACTCAGTTCCAGGGGAAGCTGTCGAAGGAAATCACACTTGAGGGCAGGGTTCACCGCGTCGGCAACAACTCGCAGCGTGGGGCGCGGGCAGCGACGGAGGAACTGGTACATCATGAAAGTCTTCATCTCAGTCTTCATAGAATCAAACGCCTCGAGAAGGGTTTGGGTGTCAACCACAAAGGGCTGGGCATCGGCCGAGTCGGCGCGGACAAGGGCTTTGTCATCGCCATGACCGCGACGAACCAGTGCCATGGAGTCACCCTCTTCGGCGAGCTGAGTCTCGTCCACCCAGGTAGACGGGTCAGTGTTGTTAGTCTGGAAGCTGGACTGGGCCTCCTCCTCATCTTCCTCCTCGTCGTTTTCGGCAGAGTGCAACTGTGCAGCGGCCAGGGTAGGAGACAGTCTGGGGCTAGGAAGGCTGGCATCCTGGGCACTGACTGCATCGACAGTGGGCCGAGGGTGGAAGGAACGCATCGGCAAGAGTCCATCGCCGTCAGCAAATGGCTCCGCATCGGCGTCCGTGATCGGTGGAGTAGCAACAGTGCTGCTGAATACGGTATGCGAGTCACTGTCGACAGGGCTGCTAGCCTCGTAGTGGGGGGCAGCCTGTATCGAAGAAGGCTCGGGGGACTGTTGAGCATTTGTTGACCGTCGACGAGAGGAGCGCTCGACGGGGGCAACGACCACTTCGGATGTGTCTGGGGTGGCGAGGAAGCCCGATGAAGCCCTTGTTGATCTCTCGCCAGGCTCGCGGCGGCTGCTGCTGCTTCCATGTGCGATGGTGCGTCTAAGCTTGTCGGAGACGGCGCTTAGCTGCGAGGACCGAACAGACCTTCGGGTGGGATTTGAGGTCGGTGCCGTGGCGTCAGGCGACTCTGCCAGACTTGCTCGGGTTTGGCGAGTACGGCGAGGGTAGGCCTCGGAAGGAGATCGGGATGGCTGTCGGGGTATCCTGCTGAGGGCGGTGGGGGTGTCATGAGGAGACTCGGACTTGACGGGGCCGGGTGTGCATCTTTTGCTTTGTATCCTCCTGGCCTGTTCCGGATTTCCATGAATTAGCATCGTGTGCGGCTTTAGTTATCCCACAAGTTCGCCTGATGGAGGGCTTGTGGGTTGAGCCTGGTCAAGGCATGATAGTCACTTACCTGTCTGGTTTCCTGGTCCTCGTCGTCGACTTCAGTCTGATCTGGAAGGTTGTAGGAAAATTGAATCAACTCGGGGGGCGTGGGTTTCATGGCGAGGGGGTACTCCTTGGTGTCGAGGTTCTCGAGGGGTATGGGGTCACGAACAAAGACATGAGGAAATTTTCGAGTGAGGCGGGTAGTGGTTGTAACGGTCTTGGTCTCGACACACTCGCTCACCTCGAGTTGGAAGCGGCGGGAGCGGCTCTGTGAGCCCTCTGAAATGTTGACCGAAACGGTCTGCGAGGACTTGGGTTGTCGAGCCTCGAGGGCCTGGCTAGCCGGTGAGGGCGTCATGGCTCTCTTTCTCGTGACTTGCACGAGGAAAGGAGTATTCTATGTGCAAGTGATGGTGGATGTTTGCGTAATGTTGACGAAGGGGAGAGAGGATGGAGGGGTGAGGTCGGGGAAGATGGGATGGGGGTGTGCGTGGTATAGTGTATCTGTCAGGGCCTTTTTTTCTCTTGTCTTCCAAGCGTCGTGTCTATGTCGTGCTGGGTGTTGACGAGGCGCTGGGACAAGGTATGGGGTCGAATCAACGCGAGGGTCTCGCGCGATGTTATCGAGTGCAAGTTGGCGTTGGGAGACACGGGCAGGAGGACGAGGCAGGCTGACGGGTGACAAAGCCGCAGGGGAAAAGTTGACGGGGCGTGGAGCAATGATGGCGCACACGACGCGGTAGCTGATTTGTGACAGAGGGAAGCAACCACTAAAGGACTCCCAAGCCGGGGGAAAGAGCAGCCACACACGAGGATCGAGAAGTGGGTTTTTTCCTTTAATCGATCGATGGGGGCGTTGGAGGTGGTGCTGGCGGGCAACGTGACGGGAAGAGCGAGGGTCGGCGGCCGGGCCGAGGAGGAGGCTCAGGCCAAAAGCTGGATCCAGGTACAGGCACAGTCGCAGCGGTCGAAGTGCTGTATCGGGACGGCGATCGTGGAGGGGGAGAGAGGGAGAGAGGTAGGGCCGCCGAGTCCGATGCAAAGTTGTCGAGGTTTCGGACGGGAGCGCGAGTGGGAGTGGGTTTGTGGAGGCGGAATGGCGGATGTGGGAGTCCAAATGGAAGTGGATGGTGATGTGACAGAGGGCGTCTGGCTTGTCCGATTTTGCAGCGGTACGCGGGCTGGCGGGCTGTGGCTTCTCTGCAAAGGGGGGTGGGTGCAGGTGTGCAAGTACCTCTGTTCCCATGGGGCGCTACACAGCAGCGCTGGTCACTGGTCCTGGGGGTGGAGCGTGTTCTTCCCTGCACCCAGTTGGTTGGTTGTACGGGAGTACCTGTGGTACCTCCTCCGTCTGGCACTTGCCATGCTTGACTGGGGGACGGGTCTTGGGGAGGAAGGGGACCAGCAGTGGGTCCCGCATGCTTAAGACTTTAATTGGATGAGAGGCGCTCGGTCCGAGACTGTGATTGGTCCCACGGCTACGAGCGATGTCATTTTTTGGTGGTATTTTGTGTTTTGTATTTTTATTTTTAATGGAGGCAGGTACCCAGCCAGCCCACGTCCACGTAATATGTATGTATCTCTGTCGCCCTGCTCGGTGCTCCCGGCTGTGTATCCCGCAGCAGGCACGCATTCCGCGGCGGACAATGTACCTACTTGGCATGCCCTGGAGGCCGTAGCGCCCTGGTGGCCCTGACCTGGAGGTCCTGATCTGACCCTCCTCCCGCCCTGTGCCTTGACCTGCCTTGCCCTGCCTTGCCCTGCCTTGGCCTTGCCCTGCCTTAGGTTGACTGTGCACGAAGGGGCCACCAGCAGGCAAAAAGGCGGAGGAGACATACAAGTCGGTCAGTGCTCCGTCTCGTGGCCAACAAAACGTCAGCGACTTGCTACCTCAGCAACTTGGCCAAACAACCTTGGGCGCCCGAGTTCACCACGGACTGACTGGCTCTGGCTAGGCCGCTCCCCCTGCATCGACACAGGCCGGCCCCCCTCCTGCATGCGCCTGGGGGCCTAGACGGCAGCCGTTGGTGATGAATTCCTCACATTGTGCATCCCGCGATATCATCCCGGTCACCGATCGCCTGTCACCATCCAACTTTTCCCCTCCTCGGAGGCCCAGGTCCCGGCAGCCTGCACGCTCGCAAACTGCCCACGGGGCACGGCACTCGCAAGGAATGATGCCATGCTCCAAGGCGAGCCAAAGTCTCGTTGCTTTAGGCCTCAATCCTCTCTCGGGGCCGCCTCCATGGCCCATCCGCCGACTGCCCCATCTCCACTCTTTCTCATTCTTTCCCTTGACTCGTTCCACGCACGACTTATAGTGCCTGCATAAAGACCACGCACGCTGGCACGTGATGCAAACGAGACTCGACAGAGGGGAGGAGCCTCGGGGTACATTGTGCGGAATTGAGAAGTGACCAAATAAACCGGTGAGTGGGCAGTGGCCTGTCGTGGATCGGCGTGGCCAGGAAAAAGAAAGCAGATGCGTGAGACATACATACCGCGCCCCCGAGCTGTCAGCCTGTTAGCATGTCACGATGTCTGCCGGGTGCGTTCCGTCCATTGCTGGCAAGCAAGCCATACCGCCATGCCAGCAGCTAATGCCACTCTTCTTCTCTGGGGAGCCACGAAACCTGCGCGGCCGTACCAGGCCGTCCAGCCACTTCTCCATTCGCTATATCTCAATCCATGTCTGGGGATTTTGGCCATATTCCCGCCCCTAGCCCGATGAAATGACTGCCCCTCGCCCAGAGGGTTGCATCAGCTTGTCTCCCTGCCGCGCGCACTGATAACCGTTTTTTTGTATTTGTTTTTTTCTTTACCGGTCGTTCTGGAGCAAGCATGTTTCGACTTCAACGGTTGTATCGCATGCTACCCTGAGCGCTTCAGCTGCCTCTGAGAGGACAAATATTGGGTCTGGCTCGCGCTCTCACTGGCTTGTCTCGTGGCCTAAATCAATCCTCGCAGCTTGTCGCCTCTTCCCCCACTCCTTGCCGACCCCGGCTCCGGTTCGCCGGTCGGCCTCCATCAGTTGCCGATTGGTCCCCCCACTTGGCGCCGATGGTCATGTTCCATGCCTGCCCTCTGCCCATTAGAATTCCTCGTGAACACCAACCCAGCGACGACTAATAATAGTCGGAAGCCAGCTAGTATCAGCAGGCCGATGCCGCGAACCGGTGCTGTCAGACATGTTCGCAGCAGCTGAGCAGCCTGGCCGTCAACTAACCGGCCCATATGCCCTAGGGCTAGCGAATGCTAACCAGCCCTAACTCACCCCAGCTCAGAGCCCAGGCTCGGAAGCGACCGTCCATATCCGCAGACGACCAACTTTATTCCATGGCTGCGGAGGCGGCGCAAAAAAATCCGGATTTACGTACACGCTTGACGCTGACCAACCAGCGCCATTCGCCACATGGCGCTTCTTGGTGAGTCTCCGGGACGGTAAGGATGGGTGAGCTTGGCGCGGAGGCGGAGGGCTGAGAAAGAAAGAAGAAGAAAAGAAGATGCCATTCCAGTTTTAATTTTTTTAACCTGGTCTCCTCTGCCGACGAACAAAAACAAAATAGAATTCCGGGCCCCTGGTTAGCGGGTTTGGAGTCAGCCCAGCGGTGATCAGTCAGCTTTGGTGGAGAGACACGGAACAGCGAAAAGGAAACAGCTCAGCCCGAGAATCAAAGACGTCACGCCATCACGGGGCTTGGCTGGTTTTGTCTCGGAGAGGGGGTATCAGGTCCTGGTTTTTTGGGCGGGCTGCTGTAGGGACTCTGGTGAATTAGATTGAAGGAATCATGACGCGATCAGCTAGTTGTCATGATGAGAAACAGCTGACATGACCCTGTTTCTGACTCCCCAGCCCGTAGTCAGGGAGGGGCAGATGGTGCCTCCGACAAGAGTCAGTTTCGCTAGATTTTTTTTTAACATTATTACGTGCAGTAGGAACAAAGCCACTAGCACTTGACCACTAGCCAAAAGGAATGTTTCCAGACGAGACCCCTCCTGGGCGGGCCACCTGGGTTCTGGGCTTGCAAAAGAAACGTTAGGTTCATGCGATCGATCCAGGGTAGGTCGCACGCTCCAGACAATAGGGGACCACGTAGAAGTTTAAACAAAGCAAGAAGCCAATCATTTCCCAAAGGAACAAAGTGCTGAAACGAAAATACAGAATAATTATAGCATCTTCTCAAACAAATTGTTCTCTTGCGTTCGGGGTGAACTCAAATTCAGAAAGAAGAAGAAAACACAGCTGAACACCGGGTGCGGGGGGGTGTCTTTGATTGTGGTTGGGGTGAAGTTGCGAAAATCAGTGGATTGAGTTTACTGTCTGTTTTCGACAGCAGCATGGTATCAAATAACCCCTGGCCCGATACTCGCCAACACAGCGTTGACTCCCCAAGCCTCAACTCCTTTGTTGTCCCAACCTTCTATGCAGCCCATACCTGGAAACCCCCCTAACTAAATGCCCAATATTCCTTTTTGCCAGACGTTATCTCATTATTATTCCCAATGGCATGTCCCCCGTAGGTATCATTTCTAACGTGTCAAAAAGTCAAAATCATCTCATTCATGTTCCCAACCAGTTCTCCAAAAGGAAACCACAAAGAAAAGAAAACAAATCATGCGATGTAAACCGGCATTCGACTGCCTAGCAGCTCGCCCTTGCTCACTTGCACGTCCGACTTGTGAATGTCGTGCAGCATGAGCCAGCAAATCATCCTAAACACGAGCGTGCACCACACGTCGTCGTGCGAGACGTTTTGGCTGCTGAGGGGCTTCTCGGCCGTGACGGGGGAGTCCTGGACCGCCGGCTCGCCCTCGGACTCGGCGTCTGACGACTCGGCGAGACTGGCCAGCTCGACGTCGTTGCCGCCGCCGCCACCACCACCGCCAAACGCCCCGGACCGCGACGACATCATCGAGTGCCTCCGGTTGTCGTCGAGGGCGGCGCTGCTGGCCCGCGCGCGCGCGCCCCGGGGCCTCGCAACCCGGGGGTCGAGCGACCCGACGACGCTGGCGCGGCGGCCGGTGGAGTGGGTGGCGACGGAAACGACCTCCGGGCGGATGTGCTTGAAGTAGACGTCCATGAACTTGTCCTGGCGCTCGTCGGGGCTGGCGGCGTGCATTTCGGCAAAGGGCGAGAGCGGCGCGCGCGGGAGCCCGTTCATGCGAGGCGACGGGGGCGGCGCGTAGCTGGTCGTGTGGATGGACCAGTTGTCGCCCGTGTGGTCTTCGTGGTCGTTGAGCAGCTTGAGCACCTCCTGCAGGTGGGACCGCATCACGTCCAGCACCATTTGCCGGCGGAGCTTCTGCCTGTCGGTTTCCTGGCTCTTGGACGGCTGCTGGCTCGGGCCGAGCCGGCTCTTGGCCGTGAGCACCTCGTCGCAGTCGGCGATGGCGGCGTGGAGGGCGTTCATGAAGCGCAGCTGCACGGGGCCCGCCTCGGCCGTCTCGTATTCCAGTATCTGGTTGATGTGGTGGTTGATGCGGCCCAGGAGAGACACGTTCCTCTCCGCCGTGAAGTGCGGCTCGCGCACGTGTTTCTGATAGGCCTGCACCAGCTGCACCAGCGACAAGGTGCGCTTGTCCCAGCGCTCCGAGGTCGGGTTAGGAATGTAAGTGAAGAAGCTGTGCTCAATGTGCAGCACTTGGCCGAGCATGCCGACGATTTCAAATGCCACTGGGGAACTGGTTAGCAACATGTGGTAAAGAAAAAAATATATATATATGCCAGGACCGGGCAGCATACCAGGGAACAAGTGCGATGTACGTTTCTCCGGGTTTGAAAAGCAGCGCACTGCGTTGTTGTTGCACCCAATGGTGACGAGGGACTCGGAGATGTCTCTGCGGGTGGCCATGGACAGGGTGCTGATGTTTTGCTCGTGGGTTTCGAGGAACTCGAGGCGGCGGTGATCGAGCGTCTCCCGGTAGATGGTAGGGACGAAGCCGAAACACAGCTCCTTGATCTCGTCGACGGGGACGACGCGGGTGCGTTCGAAGCGGGACTTGCCGTAGACGCGAAAGGAAAACATGAGGCCCAGGTCGGGCGTCTTCTCGCCCAGGACCATGAAGCCGTTGCCCTCGGCGCGGTAGCGGTCCTTTGTGCGGTCAAACTCCTTCCAGTGGATGCCCAGGGCGGCCACCATCTCGACCAGGTGGCACATGGTGGTGGTGGCGTAGGGCCTGCTCACCGAGGCCGGCATCGTGTCCCAGCTCTTGTGCAGGCGCTGCAGGGCCACCGTCAGCGTGTGGCTGCCGACGAGCGAGGGCGGCGCGGCGGGCACGAGGCTCTCGGGCTGCGACGAGCTGCCGCCGGGCGGAGGGCCCTGCTGCTTGTACTGCGCGGCCTGCCACGCCCGCGACTCGCTCTCCATGCGCTGCACGGCCGAGAGCAGGACGGCCCACGACGCGCGCTCCGAGTCGGTCGTCTGGAGCTGGTCCCGCGACGAGCCCTGCGGCTGCGACACCTTGCCCGCGTCCAGGTCGGTCCACGTCCTGTCGAGGCTCTCCGCCGTGCCGTCCAGGAAGAGGATGTCCTGGTCGCTGATGGGCCCGCGCCTGTTCGTCGGCGGCGAGACGAAGATGACCGGCACCTGGAACCGGACCTCGAACCGCATCTCGTCCCACGAGAAGCGCCGCTTCTTCGACGCCGCCCACCGGCCCATGACCTTTTCGTTGCATTGCGAGTAGCCCGCTGCCGAGGCGTAGTACTGCTGCAGCACTTGCATAAACGTGGCGACCAAGGCCACGAGCGACACGAGGAACGCCACTATCGACACGATGTCGCCCTCGCCCATGGTTGCGGTTTTTGCTTCAATTCCCGGTTGAAGTATGAAGCCAACTCCCCCTCGATCAATTAGCTTAGCTGGATCAGATTAGGATTAGTTGCTGCCGATAACGAGTGACGGCGCGGAGAGAGACAGGTCATCAAGTTGGAAGTATGTGTTACAACTTGGATCTTGCCATGGTCTCGTTGAATAGGTTGAAAGGGCATGGCATGGCAGCGTCTGAGACTAGTCGAAGCGGCCGGCACCCGTTTCTTATGTCGAAACGGGAGCCACGGCCGCTTGGTCGGCTCAGTGTCACGCAGCAGCCCGGCAGCCCGATGAGGCTCTAGCTGGAGACTTGCACAAGTTGCGACGCGAGTGGCGTAGGTAGCTCAGCTGGGGTGGTGGTACAGGGGGCCACTGGGGATGGGCCATGGGCCATGGGGGCACCGGCTAGCCGATGGGTTGTGGGTTTGAGGCCCTCCAGTGGTTTACATTTCAATTGCCAAGAATGGGGAAGCGGCAGACTGAGCTGCTTTTGAGACATATGCGCCGTGATGGTGGCTGACTTGGGCAACTGTGGATGGGCTCTGCTCATCTGCTCCTGTGAGAAACCAAATGGCAGAGGAACACCACCACAATTTCCAAGGCTTGGGAGCCAATTGGCGGCCTGGCTGGGTGCCATGGTTCAGCCAACAAGCATCATCCCCTGGGTTTGCGGTGCGGGACTCCTCCATTGGATTGGCGCCTGGACCCGCTAACGAACCGCCTGGTGAAAGCCAAGAAAGCTTCATTCAGTTAGCGTGGCGGGGACGGGCCGGCAGCCTTTAAGCTCTGCTCGCTTTCAGCCCTGGGCCGATATACCATCTTCACGTCGCGCCTTGGCATGTCTGTTATAATTAGATGTATATCGTTGGAGTCTCTCTTCTTCATTGACAAGAAGTCTCTTCTGGGCCATGGCACGCTTTTACATCATCTTTATACGAAATACGCAAGCAAACCAAAATACCGTGGCTTCGTCATAGTTTCTTCGCCCTGGCATAGTTCCTCTCCACGTCCACGGCGAGCGCAACATGGTTGCTCAGCGCCACAATCTCACCATTCACATCGAAGATTATCACCTCCGAGTCGTAGCGCCCATTCTTGAGCATTTTAGCCTCTGCCCGCAGCCGGAGCCACTCCTCTCCCTCGGCCGGGAGTGCTTTTTTTATGTCCATGCTCATGGTGAGCGTCGGGTACCAGAATATCTTGTTGTACGCAAACCCGCCCGCGGGGACTTGGGCCTGTGGATCGGAAGGCCGGAATGATTCGACGACAAACGGCGGCCCCGTGTCGGAGACGAAGCCGAGAGATGCGTTGTTGAACTTCTCGCCGTTGGCCAGGCGCAGCCAAAAGTCGTAGGTGGCGGGGCGGACGGGACCGCTCCTGGGCGCATACATCTCGAGCGTCTTGAGCATCGGGACGTAGTCCATGATGCGCAGGTGCAGCTTCTCCCAGTGCTCATCGCGCCCCTCCGCCAGCCTGTCGAGGTCCACGGGGGGCGGCGGATCCCTGACGGCAAACATGGTGGACAGAGTGATGCCCTGCTCGCCGTCCAGCCGCGAGTTTGTAATGTACGCCACCGACCGCCTCCTGGACTCCTGCGTCACCCACGGGCTGTGCTCCAGCAGCGCGCCCTGGTAGAGGGCAATGTGCACGACCGAGGCGCCGCGCCCCGGCTTGGCCTCCTCGACGACAAAGACGGCGCGTCCGGCCTGGGTCGCAGTGAGAAACTGCCAGTGCGCCGCTATCGGGTCCGGCTGTCCCCGCGGGCCGAGAAAGGCGCTCGCAACCCGGAGGTAGATGGACGCAATGTAGCCGCCATTGGGCACTGCGATGCACCTTGTGTCAGACGAGACCTGTAAGAGATGCAGATGGGGAGTGGTTGGTGGCTGAGGTACCTGTGCCGACGCAAAAGGGCTTGGTGAGCGTGGCGGCGTACGTGGACGAATCGAGCCGTGTGATTTGCGAGTCCCTCTGGAGCGACCTCTCGTCTTCCATGGTGGAGGTCAGCAAATGAGCCAGCCGCTGGGTGTGTTGATGAATCTCACCGTAGCGCTGACGGGCTGCGAGTGAGCAAGATCGACTCGCGATGCCCAGCGCCCGGCTCGCCTCAGCCCAGAAAGCCGGCTGCAGTAGCCTCTCTCAGCCGAGGTCCAACCCCGCCGTTCTGATGCAAAAGCTCGTGGCATGTTTGCCTGCAGGGGTTTGCAGAATTATCCCGGGGCTTGGCGTGCAGGTGGATGGCTTAAAAGAAACAAGACGGAAAAGAACGAGGCTTGTGTGGGACAAGTATAGAGAGAGCGCGCGGTGAAGAGGAAAAAAGAAAAAAGAACTCTGCATTAGGACTGCTAAAGCGGGAATAAATAAATATAAGAGGTGAATAAGTGTCTTTAGGTTGCCAAGTCGTTTCAACCGCGAGAATACAAACAGATGAGAAAAAGTGCCAGCAGCACACACCACGCAGACACGCACACATACAAGTGAACCCATATCCCTCCAACCCAACCCAGACTATCCCGGACTATTCCAGACGATACCAACTGAGAGCCAATAGAAGCGTTCCACACACATACAAAAACAAACCAGCTAAAAAGTGAGACCGGCTACCAGCTTAGTCCTTGTCGCTGATAATCTCGGTCGCTGTCCCTCGAATGGCGTGGCGGTCCAGCTCGGACAGCTTGATGCCAAAGTACTTGCCGAGGGCCTTGACGCGCTCGTACTCGGACTCGAACTGGACCTCGTAGACGGTGACGCCGTCGGTGCGGAGCTTGAGGGCGTTGCCGGCCATGACGAGGACGCCGTTGATGTCCTCGTCGTCGTTGTCCCAGCGGGTGAGGACCTCGAGGCGGCCGTAGGCGACCTTGAAGTCGTTTACGGTGGTGAAGCGGGTGCAGATGAGGTGCTGGCGCAGCTGGCTGGTGTGGAGGGTGGAGGGGGCGAGGTTCATGATCTGGATGTCCTCGGGGAGGAACTCGAGGTCGGTGAAGCAGTAGAGGGGCGTCCAGTCCGAGTCGTAGCTGGTGCGGCACTCGTAGATCCAGAACTTGCCGCGGCGGTTGGTGCCCTGCGGGATCAGGTCGTGCCGGAGCTGCACCTGCGTGCGGCCGATGTAGCGCTGCGGCTCGCTCCGGGCCGGGTCCATGCGGAGCGGCGCCAGCGGCGCGTTGGCCCCGAAGCCCACGTCGACCAGGTACTGCTCGTCGCCGATGGTGACGATGTTGACGCAGTGCTCGAACCCGCCGTACTTTGCGTGCTTGGGGTCGAACATGCGCGCCCCCGCAATGTACGCCTCGAACCCCAGCGTCACCAGCAGCGTGTTGAAGAGCGTGTTGTTCTCCAGGCAGTGCCCGCCCCGCCCGCCCTGCTCGATGATCTTGGTGTACAGGATCTGCGGGTCGACGTCAATCACCCGGTGCCACGAGTAGTGCAGCCCCAGGTTCTCGAACGGTATGTTGCAGAGGTGGAACTTGTGCAGCAGCCGCAGGATGTCGAGCTGCCGAGCCGCCGGCAGCTCCTCGACCCCGATGCTGGGCCTCTCGTGCACCGGCACCCGGATGCGGGAAAAGTACGGCTCCAGCTGCGAGCGCCGGTACTTGGAACGAACGGGCATCCGCATCTTGGCTGTGGTCGCGAGCTTGTTTCTGCTTCCTTCTGCTCTGCGTGTGCTGTTGTCGCTTCTCGAGTTCCGTCCTGTTCCTGTTTCGTGCGTGTAAGTGCGAGAGAGGCCGACCTTCGCTGCGAGCTGATGGAGAAGAGCCGAGAATGCGGGAGTGAGAATTGAGCACGAGGTCGCGGTGCGGAAGAGGAAAAGGACCTGATAGGACTCGACTCAAGGGAGGCCTTTTCTGTCATCAATCGTGAGGAATGTGCGAGCCATCATGACATGGGCAAGTCCAGACGACTATTGCCCAAACGGGGCCGCATGTCTTGCATTCTGCGCGGCGCAGCTTATTAACACGAGGGGGGAGGGTGCTGTAGATGATTTAATTGGTATGAAGTTGAAGTCATGGTTGTTCATTGTTTGTTTGTTTGTTTACTTTCCGCGCCGTGCAATGGCTCTAGCACACGAAAATGGCGATACCTGCAATGTAGACTCTTCCAGTCTTGGTGTTTTCGAACATCGCACATGGGCTGTAGTTGAGAACAGCGACACGTGTATCGGCGGGAGCAATACTGAAAATTTCAGTTTAATTTGATCCATCAAAGGCAATTACAAAATATGTTACTGTAATTGGCCTTTTAATGGCGACCCGCGCTAAGCTCTGCAGAGGAATTTGGCCACTCGCCTTGATGGGAATGCGAGAGAGGCGCTGGCGCTAGGTGGATGCCTTGACGGACTATCTGGAGGTGGCTTAATTTAGATCACCTGGTCGCCCTTGATGGATGGTCGAGGCCGCAGTCCGTAGCACGGGTAAAACATGACAAAGGGATTCCTGCAAGATGAACGTCGCTATGTGAGACATGAGCTGACGGCGCAGGAATAAAATATGTGCAGAGAAAATTTTGCTTTTATGCCAAGCCTTCACGCTGTTTTCTAGCTCTTGATTAAAAGACAGGCGATTGATGAAAGTGGTAGATTGCCGACGGCGAGGGTGACAATTACGGCGGCTCGCTCAACCTGCTCGCGAAGAGGTCTTCAAACGCCGTGATCGGATACGAAAGCAAATAGTAACACAAAAGTACTTTTATAGTCAGCAACACGATGCTATCCAAAGGCCAATCGTAATTGCCCTGTCAAGGACCTGATAGACTAGTGACCATCAAAGCATCCACCCAAGATGTGTTACGGCAGGAGTCTCATGATATCTTATGCCATTAGAGGATAAAGATAACATTATGAATGTTGATAGATGAACTTTCTGCATAGTTGTAATGTCCATCAGAGGCCCAGAGGGGACCTTGGTCTTGCTCGGGCTCAGCCCATGAGTCAGCCCTGTGGGGCTTCACCTCGTGATGTGCATCAAAGGGGGAATCACCATTCCAGCGATATCGCAATCTTTACCATACACCTGGTAGCATCAGGGAAAATGATCAGAATCCTAGCTTATTGTGAATGGATATGGTGGCTCCTTCTGGTGGGTACGTTGTTCGTCATCATTCATTTAACCCATCACCCTCTATGAAGGGCAACCTCTTTCTAATGAGCAAGAAGATCATCCATGACGCAACTTCTAAAATGGTACACGCCGGTACGGGAAAGTCAATAAGTAAATCTTTTCAGCGATCAAACATGGGTTGACTACAACGTGATATGAAGTGAGGCCTCCGCTAAACGTGTTCCTGAACTCATCCGCCTGAGTCACTCGGCGTTGTCTGTGACGGTACCAAAATCACCAGCTCCCAAGGTACATACGAAGAAATCAAGTTTTGTTGCGTTGTTTCACTTTTCGGTTTGGCCAAATTTTACAAATGCATCGAATTGAAGGCGAATAGATGAACCAAGTAGTAACGGGGCATTAACCATGGAATAAGCCATTGCCGTGTAAGCCGGAAGCGCTTACATGTCGACAACCAAAATAGATTCAAAAGAAACAAAATTACCCATAGGAGAACGTAACCTAAAATGATTCCTGAGAATTAGACCTGCCAACAAGTATCATGGTTTCTCCAGCCGCTGGTGCCGTAAAAGCCACCAAGATTAAGTCAAACTGATGGCACATTCTTGCCACCCACCCTCCTCCAATCCGTATGCTAAAATAGAGCCATATTGACGCTAAATCGCCTAGCTCTTCATGCGAGAAACCGCCCTCCGAGAGAAAATCGGCTCGTTTCCAGTGAATCCCTTTTCTTTCAACTTCTGGATCCTCCTCTCGAGATAGGCGGCATATGGGGGCTTTGGAATTGTCCTGGCCGGGTCTGCCCAAATTTCATAGCCAGTCTCAGCCCATATGGACAGCTGGTTCATGAAGCTTGGGTTTGGCCTGACTCTGCGTTTCGCTCGGACGTTGTCAAGGGTGGCTTCCAGAGCCTGACGGTGCTTGCGCATAAGGTAGGCGATGACGATGGTGGCGGAGCGCGATACACCCATGGTGCAGTGGACAAGGACGTTCCCGTCGCGGCTCTTCTCCTGGATGAAGTCGCAGGCCTCGGACAAAACGGGGAGAAGGTCTTGAGTGGAATTGTCCAGCGCCGTGATAAACAGGTGCCGCTCTTCCGGCACCTGCTCCCTGTTGGCCTTCATAGACCAGTACGTTGACTGAGCGTTTGACAGTGAAACCATGGCTGTAATGTTGTTGGCGGCTAGGGAAGGGACATTGTACGAACTCCCTAAATCACCGACAAAAATACCATGCTCAATCTCGGACATTGGAGGGTTAGGGTTATCGAGTGATGCCATGGTGTTTTATTTGTCTGTCCAATGTTGTGGATGGAAGGGTGAGTTGGTCACGGCGAAGTAGCTGGGAAGAAACGCGCTTTTGACTCCATGATTAAAGTTGGTGGCGTTGGTTAAGTTGAGAGCGTGCGGGCTATGTTGCCAAAAATGAAGTCATTCAATCAGAGAGTCTTGGGTAACACCAAAATCACAAACAGGACATGGGTTGGTGTTGATGGCATACAGAACAAAACTTTCATGGCGACTTTGTCCATGCAACTGGCTGGGATGGAGTTGTCCTCCTGCATGAGATCTGCCTGTAAATCAGCCCTGCGGGCACTGTGGTGGCGGTGCTTCAAGGGGTAATTTAGCGGGGAAGCCCCATACCAGCCGCACTAGCTGAGCTCGAGGTGCGGCGGGTGCTGTCAGCTTACGCGGGGCCAGTTGTGGCAGCTGCCTACAGACGCTGGAGGAGCTCTTTTCGTAGCAGGCATCCCAGGGCACGCTGAAGGGCCCTAGCGCCTAGCTCTCTCCTAGGTGTGCTTAGCGACCTTTTTTAGTGGCTCGGGGCGAGGCGCAGAGGACAATGCTTAGCTTGGCCTTGAACCTAAGGTCCGCTACCGACCGCGGAACGAACTCATAGTTCGACTCATCCGGCGGCCTACAACACAACACGGCCTGAGTCACGAGAGGAAACGGCAACGGGCCATGATGATGGAAATTAACCATCATGGGTGCACAGTACTACCTTCCCTATGGCTATAAAGTACGGCATCGCGCCTGCTTCGTTACCAACACAACAACTCATCTCCTACCCAGCTGAGCCATCTGCCTACTGCCGCTGCCAGTGAAGGTTGCTTTGGTGTTGACGACTTGACTTGAACAACAGTCAGACATCAACAACCAAAACTCCTTCACAACTCGACTTTCGACACACCGCTGCCCAGCATGGCTACCACAAAGGGTGCCCACGACCTGTTGGTTGTTCTCGATGCCACTGGTTCCATGGGCAACTTCGTCCTCGCCCTCAACAAGTCCCTTCCCGAAATCATCAGCCTTTCTGCTCTCACCGGCTGCTTTGAGCGCATCGGCGTTGTCGCATATCGAGACTACTGTGGCGGCAAGTTAACCGAATGGTCAGGATGGTGCTCTCCTTCTGGAGCTGCCACAGGCGATGAAATCGTCTCCCAGGAGACTGTTCTGAAGATGGCCGGCGACATCGCGGCTGATTGGGGCGGAGACTGGCCCGAAGCAACCAAGACTGGACTTGCTCGGGCGTACGAAAACATGCGAGAGGATGCTACCACCATCATTTTGCTCTACACCGACGCTCCTCCCCACTTCAAGGCAACGGCGTCCGACAGCGCCAACTACAGCAAGGAGAAGAACAGCCTCTCCAAGACGGACTCCTTCTCCGGCCATGGTCCAAGTTTTGTCGATTGGACTTCAGCCGCCCGAACCCTCAAGAATGGCCGAAAGAAGGGTGTCGTGTTCAGCATTGTCAGCCATGCATTTGTCAGCTCCTATACCCCATATCTGTACCTCTCGACCATAACTGGCGGAGCCCACTTCACCATTGACACCGTCACTCCCAATATCATCTCTCAGCTGACCCTAGGAACCTTGCTCACTTGGATGGGTGCCGGCAAGGCAGTCGAGGGCGATGATACAAAGGTTGGCAACATCAAGACATATCGCAAGGCCGACGACCTCGAGAAGGCCAAGACCGAGACCGACATTGTTCTCAACAACTACTTAGCTACGGGACACATGGGCGCCAACCATGGATTGGTTGGTCACAATGTCGGAAATCGAGCCATCACACTCCGGGATATGCCTGCTGCCCTCAAGACTCGTGGACCAAGTGTCAAGAACTTTGCCAAGCGGTACATTGATGATGCAGCATACAAGACCCTTGCGGTAGACCAGCTCCGCCGCATCATCAACTCAAATGTTTCCGCTGTCTCAGTTAATCCTATTTTCGGTACTCTTTGGCGAACAGTTTGCAACGACCGTACCAATGAGTCCCGCGATGGTCTGCTCGCAGACTTTAGTCGACAGATCGAGCGCATTGAGGACACTACCGAGAAGGCCCGGATGAAGGCGTGGTTGGAGGAATCTTACAACTACAAGGTAGAGATCCAGGCTGAGATCGCCAAGGTTCCCGAAAACGAGCGATTCCCTGTTGTCTACTTGGATCCTACCGCCGATTTTGGTACCGCGGGTGGCGAAGATGGAGACGACAACCGCCCACTGAACAAGTTCACACGCGGGGAGCTTCTGGAAATTGGACGATCGTGCGATTATCGCATCCTGCGGCGGTTAGGCAAGGTCTTGACGCGGCTCAGCTATGTTGAAAAGGCCGAAGACTTGCCTGCACACATCAAGTCTGCGAAGGCGGATAAGGTCCCTCAGATTCCCATGGCACTCGCCGATCCCAAGCACAACCGACGATTCTGGAAGATTCTTCTGCACGCAGTCCTCCCTGGCACCATGATCACAGCCCGGCCCGCCGCTGTGCTGGCCGCTCTCGCACTGCGCATGGGGATTGCACCATTGAGGGATGCCGCTGACCTAGAGCTCATGTCCTTCCGCGACAAGTGGAATACGCTTGAAATTCCCGAAACATGGAATGTCGGATGCTTGGGGCTGTTGCTTGATGCTGATCGAGACTTTGAGAGGCGAGTGGCCGAGAACAACACGAAGCGCCAGAGCCCTGAATCAGTCATTCTCAAGGAGGAAGACCGACGATTGTTCAAGACGCTGGTGGACTACAAGCTGCTAGAGTTTAACCTCAAGACTACTCTGCAGGCCAAGATTGGATGGACCCCAGAAAAGACCAAGGTGGCTCTTGGGCCCGTGGTTGTCTGCCGCGAGTGCAAGTTTCCTCGATCAGTCACCGTCATGTCTGCCAACAGCATCTGTGGCCTCTGCGCACTGCAGCGGGTCTGCAGCTGCACTGTTTGCTCCAAGGCTGAGAACCATGAGGAACGCATCAAGGCGAATGTTTCGACCGACCACACCTCAAAGTCGACAGGGTATTGGGTCGAGTGCGGTCGGGGCCAGTGCCGAGCACAGTACGTTGTCTACAACCCCAACGCTCTCAACGTTCGTCCCAAGTGCTTTTACTGCCGCCATGAGGATGGGAAGTCAAAGCACGGGCTAGCTCCTGTTGTTGAGTGCACAAAGTGCCTGAACCGAGTCATCTGGCCTAAAGAGTATCGCCCCAAGAATGTCGACCTTTCCAAGTTTGAGTGTTACGCATGCACGTCGAGCGCTGTAACCATCATTAGCCAGGAGACCACTGCGGAGAGCCTGACAAAGGAAAACGGCTCCAAATGGCTATTGAGGAACGATGGAGATGCCATCGCCGCAACCTTCAATGGACGATCTCTCTTTTACACGGCGTCTCAGTGCGACCTGGCCAGCTTGCCCGACAAGGTCGAGATCCTTCCCGCCGGTGACGAATCTACCCTTACTCTCACTGGCAAGCTGGTGCGTAACCAGACGGAGCTCAAGGCAGCTCTTGAGGGCTGGGTCGGTTCTCGCAGGACAGAGTCTGGTGTCTGCAGCTTGTGCTTCTCTAATGTACGCAAGGCTGATCTTCGACGGGCATGTGGCCGGAACGGATGCAATCAGCTCATCTGCAACGGATGCATCAAGGATTGGTATGGAATCAATGCCCGCGGCCGCATCATCAATATTGCCGCCCTGTCATGCGCCTTCTGCCGTCGGCGCCCAGCCCCCAAGACAGTCTCTCCCTTTGGTATCGCTGGCGTGGGAGACTTGCGAAAGGCTGTCGACAAAGCAGGATCATGGGTGTATGCTTGGTGCAGTTCTTGTGGGTTTGCCAAGCCGTACGTGGAACGAGCTTGTGCTGCGGGCGCGCCTCCTGAGGTGACCAACTGGAACTGCGAGGCGTGTGTGATCCGCGATTCCAAGGCTCCTGTTGTGACCAAGGCCTGTCCTGGGTGCACGGTAGAGACGATGAAGGTGAGCGGTTGCGATCACATTACTTGCCCTTGTGGAGCTCACTGGTGCTTTGCGTGTGGGAAGAATACCGGGGCCGACGGCATCTATCCACACATTGCCGCCGAGCATGGTGGCATCTACATTGATGAGGATATTGAAGATGACGAGGACGGATGGGTGCATGATTATTGATGAGTAAATACGGCGAGAGAAGAGTGCGGAGGAGTTTGCATGCATGAAAGATGCCATTCTTTTCATCAAGAATTTTTTTATGTCATTAGCGTACGACTTTCCTTAGACAATGTAATGAGAAAGAGAATTAAACGTATTCGATGAGTTAAAATACTGGAAATTCGATTCATCAGTATTGGATTTTATTACAATAACTTAACTACTTGTTGGAAGACATACAAGCGAAACCATACTCTCGCCAATGCAAAGCCACACACAGTAACTCCATCAACAGAACGACAAAGATTCAATCCCTGTGTAATAATGTTTTTACTTGTTTTACCTGCTATATAAATAAGATTTATGGTGTCAGTCTGAGGTGGTGGACGCCGTGTAACTCAGAGCTGGCCAACTTGATGATTTTCAGGGTTATTCTGCCTTCACTTTTTGTTCACCCCTGTAGTCTACTGCAAGAATTTTCCCTCATCTCCCCTATCCTCATCAAAATATCTTGAATTACTCCTAGGGAATCCAGCTCCAATTGGGACCACCATATCAGCGAGTTTGGCATTGTCTTAGTCGTGTATTTTCGTATCCCCGCTCGCAAGGCTTACGCGAGAAAAAGAGGGGAGAAACAGGCTGGCTTACAGCGTCGAACAGCTGTGCCACGAAGTGCTCCAGGGGCATGCGCTCTGAAGCATGAAGCCGCTCCTGCTTTGTCTCTTGTCATTTCTTTTTGCATCAAAAATGATGTGCAGCACATTTTTCTCCAGTCGAATGTAATAAATCTATAGCGGTAGCGCTCCGATTAGCACAGCAGGTTCATGTCACTTTGTTCAATATACTGAGTATTAATTGAGGTCAAGTCAACCAAAGATTATTTAAGCGTATCTAAAGGACTGGACATGGTTACCTCACACAGTGAGATGTTCCACTGATTGGAGCGCTGTCATTCCAGCCTCCCTCATTTCGGCTAACTGAGACAGCGAGCGACCACAATTTCCTAGTTGCCACCGCATGGTATCACTACCCTAGATTCTCTGCGTCTTTTTTTTTTGCCTGAATTGAATTCTTGTGTTACTACTCCACAAGTAGGTTGGATGGCACTCAGGTGGGAGGACAACCAACCGTACACTCATACTAGTGGATTGATGTTGGGAAAGAATGTTAAATAAGCATCTTTATGATATAAAAGTAAAATAAGATAAATGAGGAGCAAATGTTATTTGATTTCACATGGTAAAATGCATTCCTTGGTTTAATATTTGGGCCTATTTGATCCCCATTGGATAGAGTCGACATGAAGGCTCGACACGATCCAATAAAGTGAGCGTTGGCTCGTTGCGCAAGACCAAAAATGGATCTTGCTTGTCTCAGTCCCCCCAAACCCGATTTGTTTTTGATACTGAAAATGTTACACGGTTGCAATATGAATCGTTTCACCTCCTCGGCCTATTGATGAATCCCTCAGACATATTTTGGCAGCTGGTACGACTTCTTTTGCTCGATTGCTTGCCGGGTAGCAATGCGTTCATGCTGGCTTGCCGCTTTGGGCAACTCAGGCCGTGAGTGGAGTCGGGCAGAGATAACGTGTGCAGTGATGAAGATGCGCATGAACACAACCAGGGCGCCATGTTCCGTGATTGGAGACAAGCCCTTTTAAAGCGTTGCCTGGAATTGCTGTCCACGTCTACGTCCTCGGCTGGCCTCAATACGAGCCAGTCAGACAGGGTTTGAGCTGTAATGGTGGTGGCGCAGTACCCATTTCCCTGCCGCCACGGCTTACATAATTGCATGACACGGCTCAGGCCCCTTGAAGAGCTGTCGTTTTATCTCCTGCTCACCGAGACTTGACCTTTCTACCTCCATCCTCCCCATCACATCATCTCATTGCCATCTCGGCTTATTTCATCACCCCCTTAGAAATATTCTTACCCCATAATCTATCACAATGCCGCGCTTCTCTCGCTATGACACAGACGAGGAGCGTCTCCCCGAGGGCATGGAGCGCGTCGGCTACGATGCCGACTCCCAGGTCTACACCTATCGCGACGCCGACGGTAGCATTTGGGAGGGCCCTCCCGGTGCCCAATATGGTCGCCTGACCAAGGTCAGCGATGGAGACGACCATGCCCCCGAATCCGCAGCCTTTCTCGGATCGGGCCACCACAGCGATCACGAACCTACGTCGTGGCGCACCGACCTGCGCCCTCTGCTCAACTTTGGCGTCCTCGTCGGAGTGAGCCTGTTGCTCTTCTTCTGGTACATGAGCTGGGCGTCAGGTGGAAGTGCAGACGAGCCTGCGGAGCCGAAGTGCCTCGATGGCTTCAAGAGCTACCAGGTTCAGTCTGGCGACACATGCTGGGACATTGCTAACGACAACGGCATCAGCGTTGATGATCTGATCAAGGATAACATTGGATTGGAGTGCAAGTCCCTAAAAGCCGGCTCCGAACTCTGTCTCCCCGATTCTTCCACGTCCAACGATGCCGATGTCGATGACAAGTCTCGGGCCTAAACCCGCACAGCCCTGGATGTAAATATACAGCGAAAGGAAGGGAATACTGGAATAACATCAACATTCGAACGGATAGATCCGAGTTTCATCACCACTCTGGGTCCAAGAATCCACTGTGCTCGCACGCTGGATTGGTCCATTGCCTGCATGATCTCTGGGATATGGGGCATCTGGCATCGGGCTTTCAAAGAGCGGATGCCTGTGATTTCTCAAAGCCCTGAGAAATGGATCATCCAAGATGGACTGAACCTTTGTTTGGCGTTTCTGGCGTTACTTGAACGGGCTCGACTGCACTGAGCCAGGGGAGGGTGCTACACTATTTTTTTCTTGGTTTCGTTGCCTTGCGTCTTTTGGATGGGCGCTCACTGCGCCTTCTGCCGAGGCTCGAACATGTTTTCTTTGGCTATGACTATGGTCAGTCAGGCAGCAAGGATAAGACGGCGTGTGGTAGGCAGCTGCAAGATCCTTCACAGTAACATGCCATATCAGAAGGGTCTAACCAGTCAGCGCAATGGGATAAAAGATTCTCCAATACGTACTTGGTCAGCATGAGTTGATGGCGAGAGTGGATGTGATAACCATCAAGCCCTTCAACGAAGCAGTGCCGTTCCGTTCCTAAGCCCGCCTCGCTCTTCCGCCTAGAGAGGGGGAGCCTGACAACAAATGCTCTTGGGAGCCATGTTACCGATTATGCTTTGCCAAGCACATCCAGTGCATCCATAAGCCCAAATGCCGTCGCTGCCTTCGTTGGGCCAGCTTTTCTTAAGACTTTCCCGGGTGCCTGTTCTCCGGAGGGTTGCATTGCAGCGCTGGCGTTGCAGATGCCGCTTTGAGCCACGCACCCGCAAGCGCTGGGACGATGTGCATCATTCGGGCGGATTTTCAAGAGCAGCTGTCGGGCCACACAATTCTGACTGGGCAGATAAGCTCATATGCGTCCCGGAAGCTTCTATGTCCGATGTATTGGATGAAGAGAGGTCTCTCCCCAGACTCGGGAAAACCAAACTGCCGGATTGCCAGTGTCGGTCCGGGACGTCTGTTGTTCTGGTGCCGGACTAGTTTGGCCCAGCCGAGGGAACGCTACAGGCTGACCCTTGACACTGGTTTGATGAATGCCACCCTTGACGCAACGCAAGTCCTGGGTTGACGGCGCTTTCCAGTGTTTTCGACCTGGTCTAACCAGCCCATTGTATTTATCGGACCGAACCAGGCAACGACAACAATCACTGCCATCATCCGGATTGGTTTTAGAGACGACATTCCTGAAACATGCATCCCTGTCGTCAGCACTGACATCACTCTGGAATACATCTTCGCCACTTTCCATTCTAGTTGCGTCGAGCTTCTTGTTGTTGGGCGGTGAAGCACAGCGGTAGTCAGAAGTCAAACCTGTCGGTCCATCGGTGGCATTCGTTGACCCGCTGATGAAAAAAAAAAGAAAAAAAAGCCCCGCGCACAAAGAGGGGCGGGCAGACACAAGCATGAGGGGTTCAAAATCAAGGCGCGCAAATTTCGCCCATCACTACTGCTAATGCCGCTGCCTGTCTGCCCAAAGCATGGCAGGTACCACCTTGGGCCACTGACTTTCTGCGTAAGGGTAATCTAACTAGTGCCCGGTGGGTAGTAGTGGGAAAGTGGTGTCCAGTTGGCGCCTGCCCCTCCTCGACGAAGCGGGGCAGGTCCCTCCAGCTTTTTTTTTTTTTTTTTTGGTCCCTTGTCCCTCAAAAACAAAATTTTCGGACGCGGGTCTCATACATGAACCCTTCTCCTCCTCCATCATCTCTTTCCTGTCGAGTCGTTATCCAACACCCGACAAGAAGAAGCCATGGACAAGGAAAAGCTTGCCCAGCTGCTCCAGGGGAGTCAAGTCCGTAAGTGAAGCCTTTCTGTTCTCTTGCAGCTTCATCTTCGCGTCTGCGGCGTCGACTCCGCGTCGAGGAACAATGCTTTGTTTTGGTCAGAAGTTTTTTTGCTGACCTGCATTCCAACAGCCGACACGGAGCAGGTCAAGGCCGTCACCGCCGAGCTTCAGAAGAACTACTACTCCAAGCCCGAGTCCCTCCTCGCGCTCATCGAGATCTCCCTGACCCACGGTGATGGCGGCGTCCGACAGGTCGCGTCCGTTCAGGGCGCTCGCCTGGTCCCCAGGTACTGGGAGAAGATTGCCGCTGACCAGCGCGAGCTGGCCAGGACCCATCTTCTCGAGGGCACCCTGAAGGAGTCTCAGGGCGTTGTCCGCCACTCCCTTGCCCGTCTTATTGCTGGCATCGTCAGCGATGATATGGAGAACGGAGAGGGTGAGGACTTCCTCAAGCAGCTTCTGCCCCTCAACAACAGCGACAACATCATTGCTCGTGAGGTTGGCTCCTTCCTCCTCTATGCTATCCTTGAGGAGGACCCAACCCACTTCAGTGACCACACCCACCAGCTCCTCGAGCTCTTCCAGGCCCGCATTGAGGACCCCCAGAGCAAGGAGGTGCGCATGAACATTGTTCGTGCTATCGGCGCCATCCTGATGATCATCGAGCCCGAGGAGGACCCACAGGCCCTCAAGGCCGTCCAGAACCTCGTCCCCAGCCTGGTCAACATTCTCAAGGCTACTGTCGAGGCCGAGGATGAGGAGAGCTGCAAGATCGTCTTTGAGGTGTTCCACAGCTTCATTGCCTACGACTCGTCCCTCTTGGCTCTCCACCTCCGCGATCTCCTGCAATTCATGATTGAGCTTGGCGCCAACTCCAATGCTGATGATGATGTCCGAACCCAGGCTCTGGCTTTCCTCATCCAGTGCGTTCGCTTCCGCCGCATGAAGATCCAGGGAATGAAGGAGGTCGGTGCCGCCCTCATGGTCAAGGCCATGCACATTGTCACCGAGCTCGATGCCGATGACGATGAGGAGGACATGTCCCCTGCCCGCACTGCCATCAGCCTGATCGACACCCTTGCCAACGAGCTTCCTCCCCGCCAGGTCATCGTTCCTCTGCTTGAGCAGTTCCCCAACTTCGCTGCCAACCAGGACCCCAAGTTCCGCATGGCTGCTATGCTCTCTCTTGGTAACGCTGCTGAGGGTGCCCCCGATTTCATCTCCACCCAGCTCCAGCCCCTTCTGCCCGCCATCATCAACCTGCTGTGCGACAACGAGCTCCAGGTTCGCCACGCTTCGCTTGTTGGTCTTATCCACCTCGCTGAGGAGATGGCCGACGAGATGGCTTCCCACCACGAGCAGATCATCTCCGCCGTCCTCAAGAACCTCGAGGCTGCTTCTGCCGCTGGCTCTGACAAGAAGAACGTGGCCATCATCCGCTGCGCTTGCGGTGCCCTCGACACCTTCGGCGATGGCATCGACACCAAGATCATGGCCCAGTATGGTCCCAACCTGATCTCTCCCATGGTCCGCCTCCTTGACCATGAGGATTTCGGTGTCAAGGCTGCTGCCGCTTCTGCCATTGGTGCCATTGCTTCTTCCATGGAGAAGACCTTCGAGCCCTTCTTCAAGGACGTCATGTCCTCTCTCGGCAAGTTCGTCACCATCAAGGACAACGACGAGGCCATGGACCTCCGAAGCTCCACCTGCGACAGTCTTGGCCGCATCGCCATGGCTGTTGGCCCCGAGTCTTTCCAGCCTTACGTCATGGATCTCATGAAGGCGAGCGAGGAGGCTCTGTCTCTGGACAACCCCCGCCTCAAGGAGACCAGCTTCATTCTCTGGTCCAACCTTTCCAAGGTCTACCACGAGCAGTTTGACCACTTCCTTGACGGTGTCTTCAAGGGTCTCTACGCCTCCCTCGAGCTCGAGGAGGAGGAGATGGAGATTCCTGGCGTTGATGCCAGCCAGCTCCAGGATGGCGCCATCGTCGTTGGTGGCAAGCGCATCAAGGTCAAGGCCCCCGAGACCGAGGAGGATCTTGCCATCGCCACCGGAGGCGAAGACGAGTGGGATGACATTGAGAACATTGATGACCTCGATGATCTGGGTGCCGTGACCGCCGTTGCTCTTGAGCAGGAGATTGCTCTTGATGTCCTCGGTGACGTCATCTCCAACTCTTGCAACAGCGCCAACCTCGAGAAGTACGTCGAGCAGACCATCACCAAGGTCTCTCCCTTCTCCGAGCACACCTACGAAGGTTGCCGCAAGACCGCCATCTCTACCCTCTGGCGCACCTACGCCCGTGTCTTCCAGGTCTGGGAGGAAGGCTCTGGCGTCAAGTGGGAGCCCGGTATGCCTCCCAAGCATGCCCCCCCTGCTTCTCTCATTTCCATGGGCCAGGCTCTCGAGAAGGCCACCATGTCTATCTGGTCCGAGGATAGCGAACGGTTAGTGATTTTCGATTTTTCTGCTCATTTTCTTTTACCTTGCTGCCAAAATGATGATCACCTTGCGTTACAACCCAGCTCACTCAGACACAAAATTGTGGTTGCTGAGAACGCGTCTAATCTGCTTCTGATTCTGGCTTATTTCTCTCAAGTTTTATTGCATTCTTGATGAGGCTTGACGCTAACATACTCATAGTTCTGTCATCACCGACATCAACCGCAACGTTGCTGCCACCCTCAAGGCCTGCGGTCCCGCTGTTCTTGTTGCCAAGGACGGTCTGCTCCAGGAGCTCGTGTCCGTTGTCGGTCTCATTATCACCCGATCCCACCCCTGCCAGCAGGATCTCGGTGACGAGGAGGAGGAGCAGGATGTCGATGTCGGCTCATCCGAGTACGATTGGCTCGTCATTGACACTGCCCTTGATGTCGTTGTTGGTCTTGCTGCTTCTCTCGGCCCTGACTTCGGCGAGCTCTGGAAGATCTTTGAGAAGCCCATCCTGAAGCTTGCCAGCTCCACCGAGGACCTGCACCGCTCCACCGCTGTTGGCACCATCGCCGAAATCACCAAGTACATTGGCGAGGCCATCACTCCCTTCACTGAATCGCTTGGCCAGGCCCTTGTCCGCCGTCTGGGAGACCACGACTCTCTGGCTAAGTCTAACGCCGCTTACGCCATTGGTCTCGTTGTCCTGAACTCTACCCAGACCGACAAGACCTTCCCCCTGTACCCTCTCCTCTGGGAGAAGCTCGAGCCTCTCCTGACTGTCAACGAGATGCGCATGACTGACAACGTTGCCGGTGCTCTCTGCCGCATGATGACCAAGAACTCGGACAACGGCTTCGTGTCTCAGGCTCTCCCTGCTGTTCTCAACGTCCTGCCCCTGACTGAGGACTACGAGGAGAACGCTCCCATCTTCCAGTGCATCTACAAGCTCTACGAGAACTCCAACCCCACGGTTGAGCAGCTCACTCCCCAGCTCATGGGTATCTTTGAGAAGGTCCTCAGCCCCCCTGAGGAGCAGCTCGAGCAGGAGACCCGCGAGACTCTGCAGCGTACTGTCCAGGTCTTGTACAAGGCCAAGCCTGATCTTCTGGCCAACAACCCTGGCCTGTTGAAGCTTGCTGGTCTCCAGTAAAGGAAGAAACAAAAAAGGTGTGATGAAAGAAAGCGAAAAAAAGGTCTTACACAGACGGATGGAAAAAGAAAAGTTATACGACTCAATATGGACTGTTACGAAGACAGACTATGACATGAATGATGATGAAAGATATACGCACATATGGATAAGTGCTGGAATAGAGTATATAACGTGTGGGAGGTACCGTCTAGAATACCCGAGGTCAGGGAGGGAAAAAGCCTGGCTTAGGACGGAATGGGACTAAATTAGCGTTGTGGTGTTTCATTGCTCTGATTTCAGAGTAGACATGGGAATAGAAAGATTCAATGACCCCTACGACATGTGGCTTTTAAATGTGTGTGTATGAGTGATTGGTAAAAGGGTGGGCAAGAGTGTCGTTGTTTTGCACTTTTATTGTTTTGGCCCTGTGTCGAGCATCCATTGTGCCCTTCTCGCGAGAGGTTGTCCCTCACTGGCAGAGGATGTTGAACAAAATTCATGAGTGATTGGTAGTGAATACTGGTACGAATTTTCCAAGTTAGAAATAAACTAACGTGGCCCTCTTCGGCTTCGGTAGTTGGAGGTGTCGTTTGAGATTTCGCCGACGAGTCACCAATATTGTAACCATTTTAATTGTGTGACACACACAATGTACTCCATTTGAAGGAATTGAAAACGCCAAACTTGAATATTGATCTTGTAAAAAAAGGAAAAAGAAAAGCAAAGCAGGTAATGAGTCCCATCCAACCCACGTGGATGCCGTAAAAACGCCGCCAGAAGCCCTAATGATATAGATATGTATATATATATGTACAATCAAGCAATCTCATGAATCAACGCAATGCATGCATGCAATCAGCCCGGTCCAGTTCCCCCGGTTCCAGCCTTGAGTTCCGCTGCCAGTTCTAATGCTGTTGTAGTAGAAGAAAAGAGAAAGAAAAAGTTTTTTGTTTTGGAAAAAAGGAAAAACAAGTGGATATTGATGCTGTTGGATCAAGTCGGTAGTTGTGGAAAAAGAAAATGCTGTCGTTGAGTCTGGTTTTTGTGTTGCGAGAGGTTACCAAATGCGTTTGGCAACCATTTCATATCGAAAGACGTTTTCAAAGTCGCCATCGGGCTTCTTCTTTGGAGGCGCCGAGCCCGAGGGTCCCTTGCCGCCTTTGAGGCCCTCAGTCTTGTCGGCGTGAATCCAGCGCTGGCGGTCCTCGCCGACCTCAACGTGACCAAAGCCGCCGCTGCGCTTGCTGCCAGCTACATCAAAGGCCTCGCGCTCAGCCTGGCCCGAAGCGACGTTGTACTCGGTGTGCTTCATGCGAGCGTAGCGGTTGCGAGAGAACTTGAGGAGGACCATGCCGAGGAGCAGCTTGAGGATGAGGAGGACGAGGAAGGCAATGAAGAAGACGACAATCATTGTGACGGCAGCAATAAAGTCGTCAGAGGTCCACGAGTACCACGGCCGCGAGTTGAGGGGGGATCCGTAGGGATAGCCGTAGGTGGCGCGGCCGAGAGAGTCGCGGATGAGCGTGTCGAAGCGGTTGAGGGCGGCGATGACGGCGGGAGACGACGGCACAGCCGACTCTTCTGACAAGGACGTTTGCGTCGACTCCGGCATGGGCATGGACAGGTGTGTCGAGAGGAACATGTGGTATGTCTGGATAGAAGAGCGGATAAAGAGGCACGAGAGAGGAATGACAGCCAAGCCCAGACGTCGAGTTAGAGAGGGGGTCATGAAGGCCTGGAGAGTTGTGTGAGCAATTGTCGTTTTTAGACTTGAAAAGTGGAATGGGGGTTATTTATACTAACATTGGTGTAGTAGTCCTTGCACAGTATATCAAGGATACGGCTGTAAAAGCGAGGCTTGATATTGTTGAATTTCGTCACGTAGGCGTGCTTGATGGTGTCGACCAGCATCTCGCTGCCAATGACAATGAGGAAGGGTGAAAGCACCTCTCCCGATTTGAGCCACGAGGGCAGCACAGTGAAGCTGTGAGGGAGAATAGAAGGATTGTGCAGGGGAATTGCTCCCTCGTCCAGCCCCTGCTCGGAGCCGGCGCCTGGAACCGAAAGGCCGCCAACCTCGACCACGTTGCGCATGCCAATGATGAAGAGCATGATCCACAATTGGAAGCGCTCGACAATGTCGGCACACGTCAGCTGGAACAAGTTGTCCTTCTCAAACCGCTTAAAGACTGTGCTCTTGATCTCAACAAACTGGTTGGACAAGAGAAGCGTGAGGAGGGCATTGGAGTATGAGTTGACGGCCACGTTGAGCGTGATAACCTGGTAGTAGAGAGCAATCGAGTGAAGGCAACAGTATGCGAGCGCAAGGAGAAACATTCCCAGGGGCATGAGAATCTTGGAGCGGCCAGACGAGTTTCTAGAGAGCGTCTCGGTGCTGAAGAGGCATTCGAGAATGTCCTGGCCAATGGCCGAGAGGAGACGGTCGCCAACCTCGAGAATGTTGTAGATGACGTAGAGCTTGATGGCGGACTGGGCACGGATAAAGTGGTACATGCGACTGGCGTCGAGAGTCATGAGAGCCATTGAGCTGCATATGATGACGGCGCCTTGCAACAAGTCAGCCTTGTGAAAGGCGGAGAGGTTGGAGGGCATGGACTTGGTCCTCCTGTGCCGGAAAACGCCTGATCTCGGCGTCTGCTTGGGCACCCGGAGCTGGACCGGGGGCTTGAGACGACCATTGCCAGAGCCGTTAGCCCTGGGTTCGGCGGCAGTGGTGGTGGTGGTGCTTATCCTTGAAGAGGTCGAATCGGTAGAAAGCCCGCGAACGCGCGTCTGGCTTTGGCTGCGAGAGGGCTCATCCTCTGACTGATCGACAACCGGCGGCGGAGTTCTCCCACGCTTCCATAACCTGCCCAAGCCATACCACACAAAAGCAAGCAGCCACTTAACCTCCTTCACAACGACGTAGCCCCACCAGCGAAAGAGGACCCCCAGGGCCAGCATGAAGCGCACGGGCAGGATGGTAAAGTTGTAGAGCCAGGCGTCCAGACAGGCCAGGGCGCCAAAGTTTAGGGTGCGTTCCAGGAACGGGGGGATAAGCAAGACATTCTTCAGGCGTTCAAACTTGACGGCGTTGGACTCGTAAGGGATATCGTAAGCGTGAGATTGGTGGATGTACAGGGGGCTCGGGCGCTGGGCGGCGAGCTCGAGCTGGAGGTGGGTTGGGAGGGACATGGGCGGGAGCGGGATGATGGGCGGCAGGGGCGAGGGGACTCGCTGGCTGGGCGAGGGCTCTGGCTTCTGCAGCGGGATGGCGGTGGCCGGGTTGGAGCGGCTCGGGGCCGACGTCACGGGCACGCCGTCGAGCTGGAGCGAGGCCGGGCGGTTGGCGGAGTGGAAGGACGAGTATCGGCGCGGGGAGCGGCTGGCGGGCACGGCCATGTCGCCGGCGAGGACCCGGTTCGTCGGCGGCGTAGACACGGTTCGGGGCGACGGCGAAGGGCGGCGGTGGAGGTCCCGGGAGCTGAAGGACGCGCTGGCCGGGCGAGACGGCTCTGCAGCGTGGCCGTTGGCGTGCAGCTGGAGGTCGGGCTGGCGCAGCATGGATTGGCGGATGGCCTCGCGTTGGTCGGCGAAGCGGGGGGCCGATTCCTGGTCAATCGAGAGGCGCTGGGGCGCCGGTGCCACGGGCAGAGAGTCGGGAGAGCTCGTGAGGCGCTGCATGTCGTTGGCCGACAGTCGGCGGATGTGGCTGCGAGCCGTGACATTGCTGATGGTGCTGCTCCGGCTTCCTCGACCAGAAATGTACCCGTCCTTGTCCTTTTCCCTCTCTCTTTCCCCCGCCGACTGGTGGCGGCGGTGGTGGTGCTCTGAATCGGCGGCGTCGTCGTCGTCGTTGTCGTCTTGCTCGTTGTCGGCGTCGTCCTCTACGGCGGGCTCCGATATCGACGACGAGTTGGACTCTGGCCACTGCGGGCTGGAGCTGCGGTGAGAGTCATCTTCCGAGGAGCGGTCCTCGTCCGAGGAGATGGTCGGCAGAGGGGTGGTGATGCCGGAGAGAGCCGAGACCGGCGTGAGGGGCGAGGCGGGCGTCGAGGCGGTCGGCGACACGGCGCGCGACGAGATGTTGGAAGAAGCGGCGACGGGGGCAAGCTGCGGGACGGAGGGCGGGCGCGGGAGCAGCGTGGGCTCGAGGGCGGGAGACGGGCTCGGCGACGGGAGGTGAGAGGGATTGTTGGGAGGATGGTGGTGCGTCCTCGAGTCGACAGAGGCGGCCATGGCCAGCGAGCGGTGAAGGCGGGGACGTTGGCTACTCCATTCACTGAATGATCATGGTTATCTGCCAACCCTTCGATGGTGTTCGGCTTGTCGCAGGTCACTTTTTTTTCCTTGGTCTTGCTGCCCTTATCAGGTTGACGTCAATAAGGGTTGCTGCAGGGGGAGGGATTGGGCGAGAGCGGGCGATGGCGAAAAGGGTGATGCGCTCCAATCGTGGTGGTCCAATGGGTTATTTTTCGGTTCTTGGACGTCAGGTTTTTCGTCTTACGGGAGAAGAGAGGCAAACGGGAAGGTCGAGCGAGAGCGAGAGTGAGAGTCAGCGAGACAGCGCTGGAGATGGATGGCTGCAACGCTAACCCGCTGCCACACTGGGTGCGCACACTGGGCGGTGCAGGCTCGCTACAGTGGGTTTACAGTGAGCGAGTGAGTGAGAGGCGAGAGGAGCGTGTGTGTGGGGGCGAAGCAAGCCACCCCGGAGCCCGTGACCCACAGCTGCTCGCACATTCC
Source organism: Calonectria leucothoes (assembly GCA_002179835.1). Classification (NCBI taxonomy): domain Eukaryota; kingdom Fungi; phylum Ascomycota; class Sordariomycetes; order Hypocreales; family Nectriaceae; genus Calonectria; species Calonectria leucothoes. Next base: position 23,995 of record NAJI01000011.1, on the reverse strand, counting down.
CGCCCCTGAGACGTGCTGTGGCAAGCCACCAATGAAGCCGCTGGGGAAGCTGGTTGGTGCTTTTTTCTTTTTCTGGCGGTCATGGCAGGGGAGTTTCAGCTCTGTTCACTGGTGGCTTTTCGTACTAGGTGTTTTTTTGTGTGAAAGAGAATACGGAGCACTTGAAGGTATACTCGGTTTTTTCCTTCCAATGCAACACCATCTCGCATAACATCTCCTGCGATGCACAGGCGCATGACGCATGTCTTCACATTTACACGCATGTCACAACGCACTCTGACAGGCAGTGAGTGGGTGACACATCCCATGTCCTCGTCAAAGCTGAGACATGGCTCGTCTGATTCAGACCCTCACTTGCCGCTTGTTGGCTCCGCGGCACCATCATCAACATTCGACTCACATTCACACTCACACTCACACCCACCCTGATGCCATCTGTCCCTTTATATCTCTCAAAAATGCAGCCTCTCCCCTCTCTCGCGCCATCTCCCCCAAATCTTCGGGAATCTCCCCCATCTCCCCGAAAGATAACCCCCCACTGCGCCCCGGCCGTGCTCCATTCCGAACCTTAATTCCTGTTGTTCCTAAGTCGCTCCGAGGTCCGAATCCCGTTTTCCCCGTCTCAGTCCCAGACACTGCTCTGTTCCTGATGACGACTGAATGATCCACTCGTGCAACCAGCCTCTCGGGAAATCGAGATTCCTTTCCTGAAGTGCAGCTCGGAATCCGACCCGAACTTTTTTCTTTTTGCTGGGGTGGCATGGCTCGCTGATGGGCTTGATTGGATCCGTTTCCAGCTCCAGCTCATCTCAGATTCGAAAAAAAGGCCACATCAACGTCGCTCGCGTGTGGACGGGGCGTTTCCGGTGAGGTCCATCAAGCTTCGGATGTTGGTGTCAGTGGCGTAGACTCTAGCGTGCAGTATACCGCTGCTGCATGTCTGGGACAAATGCAGGCTATCGCATCTCCGTTGTGTACCTGTATCGATGCGTTGCAGCTACCTGGATAAGGAAGTTTTGCGACCATCCACGATTTATACATGCGCCATTCCTTGCTTATGTAGAAATAAGATTGTCCAATGATGTCAGACACAAGGTTTATTTGAACGCAAGGTGATGTGACACGCAAAAGTGTAGTATCAAGGTTCATCATGTAATTTTGTTTGCATTCATCATGTATAGTATTCGGCATGTAAAAAAAAAAGCCCTCTGCAGCCAATCCCATTATCTCGACCCTTTTTTCTTCTTCTCTTCTTTCCTTACAGAAGGTGGTAGTCAAACCAGGTAATGGCCTGGTTGAAGGCCTGCTCCTTGGCAAAGCGCAGGTCCTTCCTGGACATGTCGCCGCGCACGGCGAAACCGTGCTCGGTGCCGGAAAAGAGGTTGATCTGCCAGGGGATGGTGAGCTTGCGCAGGTAGTTCTCCGACTGGATGCGCTTGTCCTGGGGGAAGATGTCGTCCGTCTCGGCGGCCGAGATGGACAGAGGCACGTTGACGGCAGAGAACTCCTCCTCGGTCACGAAGGAGGGGTGGGCAAGGTAGGCGACGTCGATGCCATGCTTGATGTTGCGGACAGTGTACTGTAGTTGTAAAAATATCCGTCAGCACACCAATCTTTTTCTCCTCCATAACGCGGGTCAAGTTAAACTCACCTTGGCACCGAGGCAGTATCCGACGGATCCAATCTTGGTCAGGCCCAGGTCCTTGAGCGCCTTGATACCCTTGACAACAACGGGGTCAATCTGCTCCGCAGTGTGGGGGTTGTTGCCGTCCGAGCCCTTGGCGAACCAACCGCCAATGTCAAAGTTGTCGGGTCGGGGTTCGGGCACCTGGTCGCCGTTGAACAGATCCGGCACCAGGGTGGTGTAGCCCTTCTTGGCGAACTCGTCGGCTAGGAGCTTGCTGTTGTTCCAGATGCCGAAGATGTCGGCTACGAACAGGATGCCCACTGACTTGTGCTCCGTGCCCTCGGCGGGGGTCGCGAGGTAGGCGTCGACGTTGCCGTCAATCTTGATGATCTTGCCCTCGGGCTCGCCTCTGTGATGGAGAGGTTAGTCAATCTTTTTTTTCGTTTGGGTGCCTTTTCCGATGCGACATATCGCTTTGCGCATGCCCCTCAACGAGGCTTCATGTGGACTTGGAGGGGTAACAGGGGGAGGGGCTCGTACTCGTGGCGGAAGCCGGTAATGCAGCACTTTCCGGGAGGGTTGGAGGCCATTTTTGCGACGTAAAAGGGATGGGAAGCTGTGAATTGGAGTAGGTTGAGCGAATTGCACAAAGCAAACCTAGATGAAGGCGGATGGATGCTCAGCTATATATAAGAGAACCGGGAAATGCACTTGACTCGGCACCGCTTCGGCCTCGCTTTTTGAACGAGACTGAAGAGGTGCCGGGGTCCGGATTCCCACTCCGCCAGGCAAGTGACGCAAGAGGGCCCCAGAATGCCATGAATGTTCCGATGGAGATAAGAGCGCAATGGAAAGGGCTGGACGAATTGACCAACCCACCGCAGCAGCGCAAAACAATGCCGACCGGGACTGCCCCGCCCCGCCCCGCATGGAACGGAGGGGCTCTCGGAAACGAGCATGGGTTGGTGCAAGCGCCGACCGCTTGAGTCGGCCTGCTTAGAAATCTCTGACAATCGTTTCAATTCGCTGCTCTGTTTCGGTCCGTTGTCCTAACGGCCTCTGGCAAATTGGTCATATTATTTTACTGCTGCTATTTTCACAAAGCCTCGGCGGGGATAACCATCCTTGGGACGTTATCCCCGCCTCTAGTCGCCTCGTCGCTCTCTTTGACGCTGTCGTTGACATCCATCGTCTCCACTGGCAATATATGCACGGGTCAGATTCAATGCCGCCGTACGTCATGTCAATCTTCACTCTAGCTATTGGTTCCGGTGTCGGGGCTAGATTTGAGGCTGTCCATCACCGCGGTACGGGCTATTATGCGCCGCCATGAGGCGAACTACAATCGGGAAATGGGTCCAACACGGAGCATCATGGCCGGTCGCTCTTAACTGCGGGGCGGGCCTCGAAGCTTGGCATAAATCTTTACAGTAATGCCCATTGGCAGACATGTCCTTTGCGAGTCAGTAGTTCCATGTGTCGACTACAAGCTCACCGACCCTCATCCAGCTACTGCAGCTCCGGCTTCGCATCCAAAATGAGTTCTCAAGATGGTCTTGGTTGATTGCCCGTGGTTGAAATGCGACAAGTTGATAGTACATCGTCGCTCATCACTTCTGGCGAATACCCTTGGGCTTGCGCTTCTTGAAGACAATGGGCGTTATCCCCGAGTCGCCGGCATCCGCCTCGGGCTTGACGGCTGGGTCCTGCTCTGGCGCCTCGGTCTTGGCAGCAGTGTTTTCCACTGCCTCTTCTGCAGCGGTGCCATCTTCAAGTTTAACGCTCGTCTTGTCGTCAGAGGTATCCTCCTCCTTCTTGACGTTGTCGGCCGTGCTGGGTGCTGAGGGCTGGAATGTCGATCCGCTCAGCAGCGCATCGAGTTCCTTATCCTCCTCCTGAGGAGTGGCCTTTGAATCTCTGCCCCATCGTCGCGGCTTCTTGAATAGACCTTTGATGGCGTCTTCTTCGTCCCGCTGTTCCTCCGTGGTCTCGCGCTTTCGCACTCCGTTGGCTCTTGATTCCACCGTGACCTTCTCCTGGTCCTCCGTCTTGGGTTTGGTCTCGATGACCTTTGTTTTTGTCACTGTCCACTCTCCCGGTATCGCCATTTCGGGTCGGAATTCGCTCGGCATCGCAACTCCCATCTCTGCAAGCTGTTCTCTCTGTCGCTTGAGCTGCGACTCGCTGGGGGCGGAGGGTTTATCGTGGCGCACAGAGCCAGCGGCCGTGGATGAGGACCCCGAGGGCCCTGATGAAGATCCTGAGACCACTCCATTGAGTCGAGCGATTTCCTGGCGTGCGCGGTCCTTGTCGCGCTCCTCTCGTTCGTGGCCTCGGTGCAGATCGCGTAGGAAGCGCTTCAGCGCGCCCTGGTGCTTGCCGGTCGCCTCATGGTTCTGGCGCTCGAGTTTCGTATCGCGCACGAAGACGGAGCAGTGCTTGCACCAGTATTTCGGTGTCGATTTCCAGTATTCCGACATTGTGAAGAGCTGTTGTGCTTTGACAGGAATGAATACTTTGCGATCGAATCGTGCAGAGAAAGTTGCAGCTATTGATTATGTCATCCCCAGGCATCTCTGCACGGACCAATTAGCCTGATTGCTTCTCTTGCGTAGCCACCCTATACACGACCCTGATGACGACACCTTATCAACCCAAGAATATGTAAAGCTGGCTGGTCTCATTGTCAGTCTCTTTTGTGGTGTTTTGCCTCCGGCAGCCCTCCGGGGGCGCTGCCGCGGGCCCGTTTCGCAAGCTCGATAATGAGGTCCTAAAATAAAGGGGCATTTCCTGGTGAGAATTCGGCTGCTCCATTTTGTAAGTCCGTTAGATTCATACATTTGGGGTTTCAAATCACGATAAAACGTCGTTTTCTTAATCATATTGGTATAAATTGGAAACCATGTCAACTAATCTAATGCATCTTGATACTAAACGTAAACTCCCATGACCTGCCTTGCCCGTACTCGAAAGCACAAAATCAACCTTGCTAACCCATGCATGCAATTGCACCTGTTCCCATCATCATGTCATTGAACCAGACCTAGATCCATGCGAAAGCCACCATGTTGATGATGATGCATGCAACCACGGCGCCGGGCATAAGCTTCATTCCGCTGGAGGCCGAGTGCGTGACCACAACAGTGTCGCTGGACCCGGTGCCGGTTTCGCTGCTTGATCCAGTGTTGTCGGAAGAAGTAGCCGTTGCAAAGGTGGTCTCTTCAGAGCCAGAGGACGTGGTGCGCGAGGCCGACGCCTTGGGTGTCTGGGAAGGCATCGCAGCAGAGCCCGTGTCTGTCACGAGAGCATCCGAGGGCCCAGCAGAGTATCCGGACCTCAGGGTCTTGCTGTCCTCGAGGACGAGCTCTCCGGGGTTCGAGGCTGGGGCTGCAGGAGCGGTCAGGGTGGCGGGAGATTCGGGGATCTTGATGCCGCCGTCCGAGACCTGGGAGACGGGGGCGGCCGTGATGGCGGGGATCTCCATGTCGTCGCAGGGCGTGGTGCGGACCTGGACCTGGCCGTCGCCAATCTGGCACATGGGCACGGCGATGGTGGTGGGCACTTCCTTTGTGGTTCCGTCCGACACCACCGTGACGACCGTCGTGGCCACGACGCTGCTGCCGACAATGCGCTTCTCCTTGGCCTCGGGCGCGCCGCCGCCGCCGCCGCAGGGCATCATGACAATCTCGGCGGGCTCGCACTGCTCTGCCCAGTGGCGGTCGTAGAGGTTGTAAAAGTCTCCCGACTTGCACTGGTAGAACTGCGTCGACGAGCCCAGAGCCAGCGACTGGTTGCCGCACGCCGAAAACCCGGCCGTGTACTTGGCGTCGACCTGCGGAGGCTGGTCGAACTGGAGCTGGAAGTTGGACGCAATGTAGCCAGTGCGGCCCTTGGCGTCGCTGAGGACACCGTCCTTGAGGCTCATGACCAGAACTCCATCTCCATTGCATGTAGCGCGTTTCTGCATCAAAAGAAAGGTTAGATGGGATTTGGTTCGTGTTTGCGTGGCATCGGAGCGGAACTAACCTCGTAGACGTCACGCTTGGCATTGCCGCCGTTGACGACGGAAAAGACCGTCACCTCAAACTTGCCGTCGTAGCTGGCGCTGCATCCGCTGGGGGCGCTGCCTTCGGGGCTGAGGTTGGACGACGCAGGCCGAGGGGTGGCGAATGAGGAGGCCGCGAGAGCCAAGAGTGTGAATGAAGTTCTCATTGTTGACTTTTGGTGTGAAACTGATGAGCTTGGAAGAATCGGGAGAAAAGATGGCCAAGTTTGATCGAGCGCTGTCAAGATATGTTGCGTCTGAGTCTCTTTTGTAGAGCTGGGTTGGTGTTGGATGGTCGAGTGTGAAGAGTGTCGATTCAGTTCTCAACCGCGCAGACTTGATCTTCATATACTTGAGCATCAACTACTCCTGATCGTCCACGGTATGCGCTCAAGGGCTATGAGACGATCCGGAACGTTCCACTGAGACGGGACCGCCTTCCTGTGCATTGTTTTCGGGGGGGAGATGGAAGATCCCGTGTGGTTGGGCCAGCATTGATGTGCGAGGGATAGACATTTGGGTTGCCGTCGCCTCGATGCTTGGCCAAACAAGTTTGAGCCCGTCTCCAAAACTGCGTACAGCTGAAGGGTTCAATGGGTAACCCTTTGAAGCATAGTTCAAAGGGAAGAGGCTAGGGGGCTTGCTGATGGCATGCGGTCGAGCTTAATGGGTGTGCTCGAGCACGCACGTGGGGACGCGTTGCTGTAGATCTCGTGCGTTGACGCGGCTGGTTGGTGGAGCGTGGAGGGGGGCGAGGATGATGTAATGGGTTAAAGGGAAAAAAAAGAGGCACTGTCAATGTCTGATCACCAGGGGACGAGGGCCTCTCACAAGGGAGGATGTGACGGGAGAGGGGGGAGGACAATCGGGGAGAGAAATGAAGGACGTTTGACCAACCCCAATGTCTCAGGGGCGCGGTATGGGCCAGACTTTTGTAGTATTGAGTGTTTTTACAGACATGTTGCGTCGAGGGTGTCAGGGGACACAGAAATCCCGCGCTCTAAATACAGTCTCTATATGTACAGTTGAAGCGAACCAAGTTCATTCACGTCGTCATGTGCTGTTCGTCTACCGCACTACTGGTCCCAGCTGTGGAAGTTGTGGCGGTGGTGCTGTCAAGCAGAGCAAGAAAGAAAAATGTCAAACGCAAAGTCACAAAGCAACGTTTTTGGAAGTCAGCTCACCTGGGCAGTGTATGAGGTGTGCTCAGACTCCCACTTGTCTATGAGTGTCTGCTGCATCCTGTCGGTCAATCCTGAGATGCGGCTGAAGTCGTACCCCTCTCTCGGCCAGAAGCCTCTGCCGCCGGACAAATAAATGTCGGTCCTCTGCCTCTGCGTTCTGGCAATGTCGACCGTGGTCCACGGGACCTCGACGCGAGGGTATGCGGGCTTCTTGCGCCTAGTCCTGCGGCATCTATCGCGGATGTGCGTCTCCGAAGTCTCGTCGACATCCCAGAGGACGTATCCACACTCCCAGAGGTTCTTATCTACGTAGGAAAAGACACTGCTGAAGACGGGAATACTCCTGTGGGCTGTGAACCACACGTGGAAAGGGTGCGAGTTGATGCCATCCTCCCCATCCAGCGCCCGAGCCAGCTGATCAAGATCGGCCGGTCGAAAAGACGACAGAGGCGCCTGCAGGTGTGTAAGTTCAAGGGCCTCGAGAAGCCCTTCGTCGGGCGGCATCCACAGCAGCTGCGAGTAAGGGTAGCGCTCAAAGCCCATGGACTTGAAAAGGTCGAGCTTGAGGAGACTGCGCCGTTCCTCATATGTTTTGGCGCATGCGACTTTTTTGAGAAAGGGTAATCCCTGCGTGAGCTTGGGGCATGGCACTTGTGTTAGTTGCGACTCGGCCGAGCGTTGGACTGGATGAGCGAGAGCGAGCAGCAGCACTTACAAACTCTTGAAGGCGGGGGATATCCTCTCTGGGGCGCGACCAAAACATGGGAAGCCAGCCCCATTGGACGTCGTGGGCGGCAAGCTCGTCGAATGCTGGGTTTGTCTGGTTGGCTTGCGAACATGCATGGACTACCACAAGGGGACGGTTTGGCTTGGCTTGCTTACCTTGGCAGACTTTCCGTTCCAGATAGGTGTAGACGCACATCAGCTGCTCGTTGACCCAGACGGAAAAGGTGTTAAAGAAGTTGAGGGTGCGCTCGGTGCCGCCGAGGGGATCGCCGTCTTTGAGACAGAACAGATTGCACATGAGCTGATAGCGGAAGAGGGCGCGGACGATGCGAAACTTCTCGACGGGGCTGATGCGCGCGGGATGGGCCTGCTCCATGCGGCGGTTGAAGACGGGGATGGCCTCGTCGGCCAGGCCCCCGGTGAGGTACTCGGCGGCCTCGTAGTTCTGGCTGATGAAGGCGCAGTCGGGGAGCGACAGCCTGGCCACGGCGGCGGCGGCGTCGGCAGGCACCAGGATGTAGCGGCCGAGGCGGGCCAGCAGGTCGCGCACGGCGTCGTGGTGCCGCGGGTTCGTCTTGGTGGACTCGAGCAGCACGAGCGCGTACGGGAGCACGTCGGCCGGGATGCTGTTCTTGACCAGGTCCCGCGTGATGGCGTGGGCGTTGTCCCGGAAGGCGGCGTGGAACAGGCCATGGCTCACCACGGCGCACCGCAGCTGCTCCGTCGTGTCGAGCAGGCACAGGATGTCGCCGACGATGTGCAGCGGCAGCTTCTGCACCGGCGGCAGCGCTTGTGCCGACGCCATCGCTAGGCTTGGAGGCGGCGTCTGTTTTTTTTTCTTTCCTTTCTCAGAGGCGCGCGCGCGCTGGGCGGGTGATATGACGACGATGATGATAGCCCCAGGCCGAGGTTCGGAGCCGCCAAGATGCACGATTACCGGCTCGATAGGAACGCACCACCCGCACGCCATGCACCCGGTCACGTGCAGCGGTGCAAGGGAGCATTTTTCCTTGCCGCGTTGCAGTTACACCACCAGGAGTCGCTGATCGCAGGGATGGCTTGACAGCGCGGTAGGGCTGGAGATGCTTCTCAAAGAGGCAGGTGAGAGGCTATCGTGTCTCATGGTCCGTTACGAAACCCGTATTTCCAAATCCTAAATTGTTGGAGTACAAGGTTTTGGGGAATTAATTAGGGCGCTCGCCAAAGCTGGGGAAAGCCGCTAGCGAGCGTGTCTATGGAAATTGAAAGGATATATTCGTGAGAGACACGGGTTGTGGTGAATTTGCTCCTCGTTTACTAGCGCAAGAAGCTGTATTGGTTTTGCTTTTTCTCGAGTTATGACAAGCCATGCATTAACTAGCATAACTTAAAAAACTAGATTGTACTAATTGTGCAGCTTTGCTTTGCTTCTATTTATGTGATACACTGCGAACTCTGTTGCTCTTATTATTGATCCTCCGCTTACAGCACCATCGGACCATGATATATATGGCCTCAAATTCGCAACTGGGACAAATACCTTGATGGCCGAGCGTAAATGTGGAGTCAATCGGTCAAGAGGCTCCGATCTAGGCCTCAATCTCATCCTGGCTCCCCTGTCAACCCAACATATCCCGACTAGCCCCATGCTCTGCAAATCGCTGATGCATATCGAGCTGTCCTGTCCCTGATCATCCAGCCCGTGACCCAGCTTGTTGGGTCGCCGTCCCATACGGCCGGAATGTGGGGAACAAAGCACATGTTCGTTTCTAGCCACGCCCGATTCCAAAAGAGACTGGCCGATGAATGCCGTTCCTAGCGCCAAGCCCACGGTCCCAGTCTCCGAGTTGACTGGTGAGCGGTGTCCCGTTTTGGCAGTTTGATCCCCCTTCGCCTCCTCTCGCCTATCACGTAGTGCGCGGGCCAGGAGGCTGGTACGCGGGCGTGGCTCGATTTGTCGCTAGATTGGCTGGCGGACACCCGGGGACTAAATTAGCTCATGACTAAATCACTGTCCAGCTGCTCTGGTGTCGATTTCGGCATGTCACCTGCGGGGATGATCTGAGACGCGTTTGCCACGGAGGATGCCGAGTTGCTAAGCTGTGGTACCGTGTTGGAGCTGCACATGGATGGATGCTATGAGAGTGTACGCACTAGCTGAGAAAAGAAAAATACGAGGGAGCTGTAGATGTAGACTTGAGAGCTTCTAGTGCGTCACAATGTCCATGTCTGATTATGTAGTCGAATGTGTTGGATATCAATTTCTATCTACATCTCTCCCATGCTATCATCTGATGCTGCGTTGAATCCACTTTTCATCCAGCTCGCCCATTGTGATTTTGCCCGTCACCTTGCCCTTTACAGCTTCAAAGAGCTTGCCCCGCAGCAAATAGGTGGGAGTGCAGCTCCACGCGTGGCAAAAGCTATTGTTTCTCGCGTCTCCGTACGGGCTTGCCCGCGGGTCCTTGGGGTCGTAGCACTCCCAGAAGGTGTCGGCGCCCGCTCGGATCATGCCAGCCCAGTAGTCGTTGATGATTTCCAGACACTTGTCGTAGCACCCCACGGTCACGAGGGCATCGCAGACGTGGTGCCAGAGGTACGGAGTCAGGGGTTTCACGGCGTCCGCGTGGGAAATGGTGTTGAGTAGCGCCGTTCGGGCAACGTCTTCGGGGAAGGCCTCTGCCAAAACGAGCCATGCGGCTGAGGCGTAGCTGATCTCGGACTCGGGCCCTGAAATGAAGAAGAGCTTGTCCTCGGAGATGAATTTGGTAGCTGCAGCCGTCATCTTTTCCACCGTCTCCAGGTGGGGAGCCTCCTTTTCCAGGATAGCCGCGAGCTTGTTTACCGCCTTGAGACAGTACAGCAGCACGCCGTGGGAACCGGCATCTTTGTGCAGCTTGGGGGCCCAGTCTAGGAATTTCCAGTCCTTTGTACGGTCCGCCTCGAATAGATGGGTTTCGGGGTTGACCTGGCGCAAGGGCCGCTTCACACAGTTCAGCACAGTGGGCCAGAGGAGATGGCCGGCAGAAACATCGCCAGACTCAACCACGTAGTCGAGCACAATGGCGGCGAAGAGAGCGTCGTAGTCGACAATGTAGTCGGTCGAGGGATAGAACTTGGGCTTCTCAAAGACGCACGCAGGAAGAGACCCGTCCTCGCGGATTACTGCGGCAAATTGAAAAATGTTGCGCTTGACGAGGTTGAAGTCTCGGAGTGTTCTATAGTTTGCTAGTGCCTGCAGCCTTAGATCACCGCTCCACAGGCGTCGGTCTCGGCGAGGCCCATCCTCAAAGACGGTCTGCATGCACTCGCGCAGGGTGGAGATGGAGCAGTGATCGATGTCCCGCAGCACCGGGTCCTCGAACTCGACGGCGTCGAGCTGGTGGTCCTGGCCAATGGCGCTGACGCACTCGCACTTGACGTCGGAGAAGCGCACCTTGTAGAGCGGCGAGGTGTCAATGACCTGGACGCGCAGGAACCGGAACGAATATCTCCTGGGCAGGAAAACATTCTCCGGGCACACGTCGACGTTGAGGGTTTCATCCGGGAGCCATGATGTGCTGATCCATGTCTTGACGTTGTCCATGGACATGGTGACGTCGAGCGGCGATTCGCCAAACGTCAGCCGCAGCCTGCATGGGGCATCCATACTGACACCTGTGTGGTCGAGCTTGAAGGACACATAGCCAACCATGTGGACCCCAAAGTCTAGAACGAACTCATCTCCTCTGCCCCAGGACAGGGATGGCAGCTTGTCAATGGCATTGTCGTCTGGGGTAGCGCGAATGCCAAAGTACTCACTCTCGTCTGGCTGGAACTTGACTAGCCGCTGGGGCAAGCGATCCCACCTGGCCAGGGTAGGGCGGAGGTCTTCCGAGATTTTCTCAAAGTCCCGGTTCCACGCCGTGGGTAGAATTTCCTGAACGACGTCGGCCATAGCTGGGGGAGTAGGGCAGGGCAGGGCAGGGGGGAGGGGTGGCCAAAGTATGTGGGTGGTGGCTATGAGGACAATGGGATGTCGTTGGATTTGGTGGGTGCGTTTTTAAACTAAAACCAGCGACAAAACGTGGGCTAAGCTTTCGGCATAAAACGGTACGAAAAATAAAGAGACGGACGCGCGAATGGCCATGGGCAAGGCGCAGATCTCCCGATTGTCCGATGATTTACGAGCCGAGGCGGGGAGATGTGAGATGGGCCATCGGCAGTTGATAGGCCGAGTGCGGCAGCAATGCTACACCGAAAACTGGAGCCATGAATCGTGTGACGGAGGCTGGCGCACGACTCTTGACTCCGAACCAGCCTAGACACCCACCCGACGCCTGAAGAGGAAAACCAAGGCACAACTCCGGCCTCAGTTCGGATCGAGAGAAGGGTGCTCTGCCCAGTCTGCTGCTCGCTCTCCTGCCAAGCCAGGCCCCATCTGCCCTAGCTCGACAGGCACCTCGTGGCGGCGGGAACCTAGTCTCGCCACTAGCCCTGTACCCCAAGAAAGCCAGATGCAGGCATACGAACCCGAGGCTTTGCTGATCAGGGTTTATCCGTAAAATAACCACGAGAGAGAAAAAAAGACTGGAGAAGAGCATCCGAGAAAACAATGCGGGGATGGGAACGGGGCTGCAGGCGGGTGGGCTCCTTTTGTTGTTTGACCCAGGTGCTTATCTCTCTGCGACTCTGGGGAACGCTGCCGATCCAGGCAGTAGAAATCCGGGGTTGACAGCCCGATATAGCCTCAATGACTGACACTGACACGACAGGAGCCGCCCGCACGAGTCAACGCTGCGTCGCATACGTCAGTGACGGGAGGCTAACGTCGCCTTCTCCGCGCTGTGGCTGCCCTCGCCTCGCTCCAATTGACCTCAAAACGGCCATGCGAGGCGCTCTCCCCCCCGGCCCTGCTCTCCCCCAACCGCGCGTGACCCCAGACTAGGGCGCGAGATGGTCTAGACTCGAAAACTTTTGGGGTCAGGGCCAGCTAGCCACGGTCCCGGATCCCCAGAGGGCCAGTGCCAAACGGGGCCTTGCACTCCAATTCTGCCAACCCATCACCCGACCCCGTGGGGAAGCAGAAAAAGTTGGAGAGACAGCTGGGTCGAGCGAGGGAGCTTAAATACCGATCCAACGTCCTCCGGAAACCTTCTTGTCGATCCCATCGCCAGCTTCACTCTCAAGCAGCTTCAAGAGCTCTCAGCCTCTCTTGTCTTTGCATCCCACGCCCCATTGCAGCAGGGTCGTTCCCCTCTCTCTTCTCTCCACACAACACCAACACCCAGCCCCCGCGCCTTTTTTACTTTTCGCCATGGCCGACAAGCAGGAGCTTGACAATGGAGACATTGTTGACCTCAAGGGCGGCGATCCCCAGCACATTGAGCAGATCGGAGCTGCTGCTGCTGCCGAGGACCACCAGGAGTCCCCCATCCAGGCCATTCGCAACAAGCCCTGGGCCTTCATCTGGTGTGTCTACGCCATCTACGTCCTGATCCTGACCAGCTTCGACAACCAGGCTGGCGGCACCGTCCTCGGTATCCCAGAGTTTCGAAAGGACTTTGGAAAGCCCTTTGGCGGCGACTATGTTCTCCCCGCAAAGTGGCAGTCTGCCTACAGCGGAGCTCCCGTTGCTTCGTAAGTTGAGCCTGAAAACCCACATGCCAAAAATATCCCGTGCCACCAGCTCTAACTCGATTCTTTGACAGTGCCGTTGTTGGTTCTCTTGGCGCCGGTTGGATCGCTGATCGCATCGGCCGCAAGTGGACCTACTTCATCTGCTACGTCCTCATCTTCGTTGCCATCACGGTCGAAACCATCAGCACCACCAACCCCATCTTCTTTGCTGGAAAGTTTATTGCTGGGTTCCCTGTCGGCGGCTTCATCACTGTCAGCATGACGTACATTGGCGAGGTTGCTCCTCTTGCCCTCCGAGGAACCCTGACTGCGGCTGCTGCCATTGCCTTCACCATTGGCCCCTTCATCGTCTCCCTGGTCGTCAAGGGAACCGGTGCCATGGAGACCCGCTGGGCTTACAGATCCGTCTTTGTCTCCCAGTACGCCGTCAGCGGACTCGGATTCCTTGCTCTTCCCTTCCTCCCCGAGTCTCCCTGGTGGCTGCTCGACCACGGAAAGCAGGAGAAGGCCGTTGGTTCCCTCAAGCGACTTGGCTACTCTGGAGCCGAGATCGAGAAGCGATTGGCTGTTATTGAGCTGACTCTCGAGGAGGTCCGCAAGGAGACGGATGGCGCCAGCTTCCTCGAGTGCTTCCGCAACTCCAACCTTCGCCGCACCATGATCTCCGTCGCCCCTATGAGCATCCAGGCCCTGTGCGGTGTTTTCTTTGTGGCTGCCTACTCCACCTACTACCAGCAGCTCGCTGGCTACACCACCGACGAGAGCTTCATTCTCGGCATCGTTCAGCAGGTCCTGTCCATGATTGGCAACATCTGCTCCTGGTTCCTCATTGACCGAGTTGGTCGCCGAAACCTGACCATCTACGGCATGGTCATTCTCACAGTCATCTTGACCGTCACTGGTGGTCTTGCTGTTGCTGCCACTCCCGGAGCCATCAAGGGAACCGTCGCCTTGCTTCTTCTGTACTGCTTTGTGTACAACGTCACCATTGGAGCTACCGCATACGCGCTCCTCACTGAGATTGCCACCTCCAGACTCCGTGCCAAGACTGCTTCCATCTCTCTTGCTCTCCAGAACTCGCTGTTTGTAAGTTTACACCCTTTTTTACTGAATATACCAAACAGCAAGACTAACAGAATTCTAGACCATGTGGGCTTTCGTCATCCCCTTCCTCTTCAACCCCGACCAGGCCAACCTCGGAGCCAAGGTCGCCTTCATCTTTGGCGCTCTGGCTATCCTGTCCACCGTCTACCTTTGGTTCTGCCAGCCCGAGGTTGCAGGCCGATCCTACGAGGAGCTGGACGAGCTCTTCATGAAGAAGGTTCCTGCGCGCGAGTTCAAGACGTTCAGAACCGATGCCGAGCAGCGAAGCTAGATGTGGCCTTGACGGTCATTCTTTGCGCTCACGATTACGATCATACGAGATAACACTGACTTATACCCCATTGCCCGCTAGACTAGTATAAATACTATGTAAATACGGCGGATTAATCAATGATACATATTGTTTATTCACTTTTTGGAAACTACATCTGCTGTGACTGTTTCAACTCGAGTGATTGAGTCTAGTCTCACGGGAACTGCAATGGGGAGTATTTGGTGTGCGACTGAACATGACGCATTCGTGGTATTTGGGAATCACTATGGCTAAATCTCATTCGCTGGTTGACTTTTCTTATGCCGCAGGCCAATTCTTGTTGAGATTGATGCAGCTCCCGTTTGCACTGTCAGCCATGCCATCCTCGCTCAGGAAGCCAATATATCTCGCAACGTGCTCCGTGGGAATGGTCGTGTTTCCGTCCTCGAGACCAGGGTTCGTGGCTCTGAATCTCTGCATGCCATCCATGTTGATGCCGGCAGCAAAGGCCTCTGCAATGTTGGTCTCCATGCCGCCCAGCATCAGGGCGATGCTGTTGATGCCCTTTGGCCCGTAGTAGGCGGCCGTGTTCTTGGTGATGGCGGCCACGCCGTGCTTGCTGGCCGTGTAGGCGATGCCGGCGGCGAAGCCCTTGAAGGACGCGTTGGACCCGATGTTGACGATGAGGCCGCTGCCCCGGGGCTCCATGACCTTGACGGCGTGCTTGGTCATGAGGAAGGGCCCCGTCATGTTCACGCCAACGACCTTGTCCCACACGGCCTTTTCGCACGTGCCCGCCGGGTCGAAGCGGTCCATGACGCCGGCGTTGTTGACGAGGATGTCCACGGCGCCGAATTTCTCAACAGCACGCGCAATCAGACCCTCAACAGACTCCTCGTCCGTCACATTCACCTCGGTCACGAATGCCGTGTCGGGGTGCGAGCCTGCGTATTTCTCCTTGGCCGCGGCGAGCCGTGTGGGGTTGACGTCGCAGATGACAACGTTGGCGCCCTTGGACAGGAACATTTCGGCAATGGTCTGGCCGAGACCACCGGCCGAGCCAGTGACAATGGCGGTTTTCTTTTGCAAAGACATGGTTTTTTTTGTTTAATCGCAAATCGGACAATCAATTGTTTTGCAGTGTTCAAGTATTCGGAAGCCCTTCCTTTGCCTCCCTTAAATACAATAATTTTCGTATGCCAGGAATGCCCCTTTGATGCGGGGTCAAAGTTAATCATAAGGGGAGCGGGCTGGGAGTTTCATTACGCTCCACTCTAGGTATGCGGGTTATCGTACATGACGACGAGTGGCGGTGTGTGTGCTTTTTGTCGCATTCGATCCTCTCGTATCCGATACGAATCCGATCGCACGTCGGATTCCACGCCAAACGCTTGTTTACACATAAAAGGGGGTTGGAGAGGGTTTCGGCCGAGTTTGCAACATGCCATGCTATGGTTTGCGGGGTTTCTTAGTCATTAACGCATCTGTATCCGCGGATAATTCCAATATAGGTAAGTGAACAACAATGACAAAGGCAAAGACGACGATATGGGCTGTTTGTATCAAACCCAAGTTGATCAATCAATAGAAAACCCTGAAATTGACATGGAATCTAGCAAGTTCTAAATGTGTATCAATCTGTCCGGCTTTCCAGAATTGCCCTACGAATCTCTGCATCCTTCTCATACATCTCGTCCAGAGTCTTGGGCGATCCAAGCATCTCGGGAGTCACAAGCGGGGCATACTCGTCCAGCCACTGCTCCAGCTTCTTGGCCTGGGGCGACTCGAGGATTTCCTTCTTGCTCGGAACGGCAATCTCGTCGTGGATGGTCAGTGCCTTTCCGCCATCGGGAATGAGCTGGATCGATTGCTCGTGTCTGAAAAAGTTGGTCGGATCCCACTTTGTCTTGATCCTCTGCAGCCGAGGGTAGTTGCGGCCATAGTACGCCTCCTGCCAGTTGGGCGTGGTGATGTCAATGTAGTTCAGATAGGCGGCCTTATTCTCGATGGCGTAAGGGAGCAGGGTGCTCTGGGCCTTGGCAATGAAGGCCATGGCCTTTTTACCCTCGCTGCAGTCCTTCCACTGCATCTTGATGGTGGAAACATAATGGCCCTTGCGCCAGTAGAAGGGCGTGCCCTCAGGTGCTATGTCTTCCGTGGCACCTCCGATGTGGTCCCACAGGAAGTGGCACTTGGGGTCCTCCTTTTCGTTCTCGTTCGTGATGCCAAGAATCTGCGTCGCTTCCACAATCAGAGACGAAATCTTCTTGCTGAGCTCGCGCGTGATTGCGCCCTCGGGGAAGATGAATGACGCGTGGTGGTGATAGACCTCGCTGCGCACGTCCCAGTCCTCCGAAAACTTGACCCAGTCTTTCCACAACCTCTCCTCTAGCTCGTTCTTCCGAGGCTTAAATGCCAGCAGCGGTGCCAGTACCTTTTGGGCTTCCTCCCACGCTCCGTTGTAGATGACCGTCATGCCGCCGGTGAGTTGCTTGTTCTTGCCGTGTTTCCACAGTGCGTCAATTGTGAGTTCCTTGGGCCACTTGGTAGTATTAAAAGTGTTCATCATGTCCTCGAAAGCCTCGGTTTGCTGGGGAAGGTCCCATGAAATGTGACCGCAGACAACCCGACCATTCTTGTCCCCCAGCTTGTGAGTTTTGCAAGTCATGTCCACAGTGACGCCAAAGTTGCCGCCGCCGCCACCAGCCAAGGCCCAAAACAGGTCCCTCTTTTCTTCATCCTCGTCATCCTTGCTGACAGTCACCACCTTTCCCTCCCAAGTGACAATGGTCATGGAGATCAGGTTGTCGCAGCCCAAACCATAGCTTCGGGAGAACGGGCTGAGGCCTCCGCCGAGGGTGAAACCGCTCACCCCGACCGATGGACACTGTCCACCAATGACAATGGTGCTGGGGTTTTTTAGGTGCTTGTAGTAAACATCTTTCCAGATCAAGCCAGCTTCCATTTGGATTGTGTTGTTGTCGTGATCGATGTAACATCCCTTCATGGGGCTAATGTCAAGAACTATGCCATCCTTGTTGAGGCAATAGCCCATGTAAGAGTGGCCTCCGTTCTTGACAGTAAGACGGATACCATTGGTTCTAGCAAAATCAATGGTAGACCGAACATCGTGAACAGATTGCGCCTGGACGACGGCTGCCGGTGTCGTCATTCGATAATTCAAGTTTCCAATGAAGACTAGTCACGGTTGTTAGCTGAGATAAGGATTGACTACCTGAAAAAAACAACATACCAGCCTCGGAGTACTTCTTCGTTCCAGGTTCGAGCACTTGCGGACCCATGAGGGTTTTTTTGAGAACGGTTACATCGTTACAGGACAACATGGTGAATTTGAGACGCTGAGATTCTAGTAGGGCTCGCAGCAACAAACTGGGTTTTGAAAACAAGTCTGAAGGTAGACCATGGGGTATTTATGCACCACCTAACGGGCTTCGCAGTCTGGACATTTCCCAATCCATCATCCGGCAGGACACATCAGTGGCAGGATCAAAATGCGAGAACTGACCCACGGCAGGCTGCGCAGGCTCAGCTCGCCACCATCCCAGCATGTAAGAGCACTATTGATTTTGATACCGAACTATAGAACGACCGTGGCGCAGGTCGAGACGTTCGTGTGGTGAGCGTCACAACGCTAGCGCCTTGACCGCCTGTGCTTGCAGCGGGTGCCAAGGCTATCTCGAGCATTCGGCTGATCTAGCTTCCAAACTATTGATGCGACCGCGGCACATGCAACTAGAGCGGCAGGTATCAGAAGCGAACATCACTTTGTATTTGCCACATTGACGGAATGGAATGTCCGCATGCGGTTCATAATTTGCATAACCATGCGGCATTGTTTTGCCTTCTGCGCATTCTTGTGAAGCGCTCACAAAAGAAAAGCTGGTTGCTCGCTTATTTGGAATGCCAACTTTCTCTTGCTCGTCTTCCTTTTGCTTTATTTTCTTTTCACTTAAAAAAGGCACTCCCTCGACCTATCATATTGCACAAAAGTTTTGTATGTCACAAAAGCCAACACACAGCTCGGCATAGCGCGGGCGGTTTCTATGCAAGGCATTAGACGGTTGGTGGGATTTCTGGCTCAAATAGTCCGCTTTACACAAAAAGCATGTGATGCAATTGGTGTTTATCCTAGTTTCTAGATCTCATCTAACTGGATACGTGATTTGTACGACATGACACCATACTTCGCTTCAATAACGCATTTGCCATGTCAAATTCTGGCTCTTTAGCTCTTCCTGCAAAACAGTGTTCTTTAGGATTTTAGGGCATCGCTAGTGCTTATGAAGGCAGCAGCGGTCGAGATCATCTAGCCCTCCAAAATCGAGCTCCCCATACTAGGCCAAAAGAAACTTGCCCTACTTGAAAAAGAGTTCAATTTCACAGCTACCCATTTATCGAGAAGAATCTGGAATACCTTTCTGGAATCAAGGTGGGGGTGTTGACGTAATGCAAACGCCAAATCGACAAGTATTGCCTACACCACACGTGGAATCTTGTGTGCAATCCGTTCCCTCAACACAGAAGCCCGAGTCACAGACACCGCCGAGGCACTCAGCTGTAGACGTGCATGTGCAGCTTCCACCAATGCAGGATTGACCGACTGCGCAATCTGTAGGTAACTCACAAAGAGGCAGGCTGGACATGGACGGAGCAGAAGAACTAGTACTAGAAGTGACCGAGGTGGTGGTGGCCGAGCTTTCAATGGCTGAGCTCTCGACGGTTGTGCTTTCAACAGTTGTGCTTTCAGCGGTTGAAGTTTCAACGATTGAGGTTTCACTGGTCGAGCTCTCGGCGAATGAAGTGTCTATCATTGTTGATGTGCTGGCTATAGTGGCGCTGGCCGTTGTCGATGGCTCCAGCGCTGCGCTAGTGCCAGGGAGGGAAGTTGAGTCGCCAGAGATGGCTGTGCTCTCAGATGTTGTTGCTGGAGAGGCAGACGTTTGGGTGTCGACGAAATCCGAGGTAATACTGCTCGACTCAATGGCGATAGTGGATGTTGCAGACGTTTCGGAGGATGTCTGGGCGTCAGCAGAATCCGAGGCACTGCTGCTCAGCACAACAGTAATACTTGACGTGGACGCCTCGGAAGATGTTTGTGTGTCGATGGAATCCGAAGTACTACTGCTCAGCACAAGAGTAGTATCTGACGTTGTAGATGTCTCGGAAGAGGTGACGGCCGATGGAATACTCGACGACTCGGTTGGTGCAGTAGATGATTTTGACGATGTGTTGACCCGGCATATCCTTTTTTCAGCCTCGCTTGTTCCGAAAAGCGAGGCCCCGGCAAAAAAGCCGTACAAAACGTACTGGGTGTACATGACGATGATCCTGGGCTGAATGATGGCGATGACGTGCAGATACTACACTCGAATAAAGGAAGAAGGGGGAAACGGACAATGCGAAGGGAGGGAAAACAACATGGCTTTGTAAGAGGAGATGCATGTCTCAGAAATTAATTCACAACTAGTTCCAAGCCACAGTGCAGTAGTCAGGGGCCCTCCCCACTTGTTTGTGATGGCAGCCAAGGTGCCAATAAAAATGCTTTTCCGTGCAAGTCTCGGTTTTTGCTATGGGATTTCTCAATGTTGCTACCAGAAAAGTTGCCGTGGTGGAATCAGAAAGAAAGTCATTTAATTAATGTGATACACAACATAGATTGGAAATGTGACATCGGTTGATGACGAAATGAGTGGCGTGGGCAGTGATTCTCGTTGGTGGGTCTACACTAGTCATATTCTTACAATCTTTCCCTCTTTGGGCAAAACCAACGACTCGGTTGCGAGTCAACAGGTTAAATCTCCTAGTCTATTTTTGAACTGACTACATTTTCAACGCAGTGCCGTATTGGGCATGCAGAACAACCCTTTTAGGAGCACTGGTTCTCGATACCGCGCTAATACTCAACCTGACTATCAACCTGGCTCCACTTGCTCGGCCAAGCATTCCCCCAACTACCCTATCCCTTTGAGTGTCATAAGCCTCCACCCTGGTCAGACCCGTGAAATATTGAGATCAAATTTTTGAGTTCCTATTGTTGTTGGAACAGGTTAACACGGTTACCCGTGAATTAGACCAGTGAAATATATCAAATGACAATACGGCACTGTGTTGTGATTTTTGTTTTTATTTGCCGCCTCTCAAGTGATTTACCAGGGTGGAGGCTCACGACACTCAAAGGGATACTATTACTTCGCGTCCTTTTTCAGCACGTGACGATGCTCGAGACGGAATACTTGGAAAGATGCAAAACAAAATATGAGAATAAAGGCTGTAGTTGATTTATTGAACCCTTATGCAAGCTTTATGCAACGTAATCCCTAATCCAGCTGGTCCCGTGGAGCACTCGTCCCAGCCTCCTCTTATTCGCTCCGAATCGTTCTGCCTCCTCTTCATCAATCCTATTCAAAGAAATAGTGAACCCTGAACCTTAGGAAATGATACTTATCTCACTCAAGGACGTTTTTTTAGACACAAAACCATTTACATCACCGCATGTGCCCATGCTTACCAACGACATAGCCTGACATGTACGCGCAGAATCTTCTTTTGTCGACCAAGAATTTACGGTACTTTCAAGAGGCTGTTTGCGAACTTTAGGATTGACGCGATTGAGACAATGTATTGGCATTTGAAAAACGGCGTGGTAGGTGCCCAACGATTTCACCCATCCCAAGACACTTCAAACCAGAGTTTTCGCCCCTGAAATCGAAGGAACTGGATGGATTGTGGTGTTGGACGGCGACGAGCGAGCCGTTGCCCTGGGTAGCTGGATGAATTGGTCATTGGTGGAAAGGGCCCGGCGCGTCTCAACCCCTGTCTTTCGCGACATGAGGAAGCGGCTATGTCCGGTCCTTCATTAGAATAATAAATCCTGGAACACTACAATTAAGTTTGGGCGAAACAATCTATTTGCTGATCTACTTCTCTAATTGGTAGTGATTTGTGAAATATCGATGAGCATGGATAATTTCCCTGGTGATTGGTGATGTGATTTCTTAATCTATCCTCCCATGACAAGTAAACACGGATTGACTCTAGATTATTGATGATTATGGGGCAGAATATGCCTCGAAGGATCGCCCAACTACATCATCCATTGTCATTGCGCCTTTGGGCTAGTTTCTAGGTCTTGAATAATGATGAATTATTTCACGCAGTGATTTATTTACTATTCTCATATCGAAAATGTAGTATGTGCTATTGAATATAATGATGTTGCATTGCTCACTGCAGTCTGTCACTGAGTGATACAGGCAATGGTCTTTTACTGGACGTGGGAAATCTTGAAACCACCGGGGAGGCGGTTCTGGAAGACGCCGCTGGGGTCGTACTTGGCGGCGACCTGGCGGATGAACTCGACGTTCTCCTCACCATACGTCTTGAGGGGGTCCT
Organism: Calonectria leucothoes; assembly: GCA_002179835.1. Lineage (NCBI taxonomy): Eukaryota > Fungi > Ascomycota > Sordariomycetes > Hypocreales > Nectriaceae > Calonectria > Calonectria leucothoes. The sequence continues at coordinate 2,045 of NAJI01000011.1, read as the reverse complement.
GGGTGAAGTCGGCGTAGTTGAGGTACTCCCACTCGACATCGGTGCCCTGCTCGCGGCTGTAGGCCTTCATGGTCTCGCGGAACTGGACCATGCGCTCGCGGGAGAGCTTCTCCTGCTCCTCGCCGTTGACAATGTGCTGGATCTGGAACAGCACGGCGTTGTCCGTCTCGCGGTCCAGGCCAAGAACGTTGCCGCCACGCTCCACGGAGTGCTGGCTGAAGAGGGTGGGGATGGACTGGAAGATGGCGTGGCAGATGAAGTCGCCGTCGGGAGACTGAGCCTTCCAGTCGGCAACGAACTGGCGGTGGAGCTCAAGAGCCTTGTTGTAGAGCTTCAAGTCGTTCTTGAAGGTGATGGAGAACCACACATTGCTAAATAACTGATTAGACTTTGGAGTACTGTTTGGGTGGATAATGATGGCTGCTCACCGGTAGCCGCTGATCAGTTCAAGCTCAACAGCAAGGCTCTTGTGGGTGGCCTTGCGGAGGTTGGAGGTGTTCTGAGGGATGGCGAGGAACTCGTCAAGGGCAGGAGGAGCCTCAACACCAGCGGTGTCTGCGTAGGAGACGGTGATGCTGATGTCACCGACCTCGGGAGTGTAGCTCCAGAAGGGAATGACGGAGCCGTTGGGGTAGTTGACAATGTTGTCAGTCCAGTTGTGGTAGGCCTTGACGTGGTCTTGGGTGTAGTTTTTGGCGTAACCAACGAGACCACCCCAGAGGAGGTCGTCTGAGGGGACAGGGACGGTGGCCACGTCGAATCGGGTGACGATGCCGAAGTTGGCGGAACCACCCTTCAGGGCCTTCCAGAGATCCGAGTTCTCATCCTTGTTGGCGTTGACGATGTCACTGTTTGCATGTTAGAGGGTGGCTGGGATTGTATGCAGGAGTAATAAATAGGAGTCATGCTTACCCGTTGGCCAGGACAACCTGGAAGTTGACGACGTTGTCAGCACCGAGACCGACACGAGCGGCATAGAAGTTGTTGCCTCCTCCAGTGAGGAAACCAGCAACACCAACGGTAGCGGTACGGCCACCAGGGGCAGTCACACCGTAGGGCTCAAGGGCGCCGTAGACGTCGAGCCATCGAGATCCGGCTCCGATCTGGGCAACCTTGGTCTCGGCAACGTAGTCTGTGTAGTTGAGGAGTCCTATGAGTCATGTGAGCACAGATATCCATGTTTTGCCATGCCTGAACTTATTTACCGAGATCGATTGTGACACCGTTGTTGACTAGAGTATATGTTAGCGCTTCGGGATACAAGGCGCAAGGTCTCGGGTGCACTAACTGTTGTTGGCCCCGGGCCAGACGGTGTGGCCACCACTTCGGATGGCAAAGTTGGCGTCCGTGCCATTGACCAGAGTCGTCACGATCTTGGAGACCTCCTTAGCCGACTCGGGACGGACCACGCAGTAGGGGTCCAGCTGCGAGGAGACGGAAAAGTACGAAGCCTTTCGGGCCTCGTATTCCTCGCTGCCGGGGTAGAAGACGTTCTTAATGCCGGCCGTCTGGAGAATGGAACACTGCATGGCGAGAGATTGAAAAGTAAGTTTGGGAAGCCGATTTCAACTAGATGAACAGAGACGACGAAGAGGGTAAGGGGAGAGTCCACGGGGCGCTCGCTTACGGATTGCTGGGTGGTCGCGTTGCTGCTGGCTGCAACCTGCGCGGCCTGGGATACGGCAGCGCATGAGGCAGCAGCCGCGGCCGCGATTGACGATGTCCACTTCATTATGCTTTTAGACGATGAAACGGTCACGACGAAAGCTTTCTGAAACCAAAGTGCACGCGCACGCACATGCAGTACTACGAGGTAGGTGTCAAGGACCGACCATTCACGAACCCGGGAGTGTCTTGGCTTTTATTCGGTAGGGAATGATCAACCTCGCCTGTGTGTGGGGTGGCGTTGCTGCTGCGAGCAGCGGCGCTGCGAGACATATTATTGCAAATATACACCGTCTCCATCCGCTATTTCCGCCTTTTTGATTATCTGGCCGAATGCGTGTCCTAGTGTCGACGCCAATAGGGGGGGGGGGGGGGGGGGG